>JAODJW010000033.1:4245930-4262322 GCA_026777045.1 Hyperopisus bebe | reverse complement strand
CCCGCTAACGGAGGACGGTGCCCCCCCCCCCCGCACCCCCATGCGAGAGGATCAGGCTAGCAGACGAGCAAGACCCCTTCCTACGCCGCACCCTCGAAAGACTCGTTCTCCGCCAGTTAAGTTCCAGCTGTGTGAAAAACAACATGACTGCATGTATTAATCATCGGTTCACAACTGGCAGCCTGTCTGTCCCACATGCCACGTAAGACACACCATGTGAATCAGCCGCTGAAGCCATGCAGCTCGGCGCATGACCACGTAAACAAGCCTTTGGGGCGCATTTCCCAAATAAATGATGATGCGTCTGCTCAAGGCTGCCTGCGCCTCATCTGCATCGTTTGACATTGTTATTTTTCATCCCGCGTCGGTTATTTTCAACCAAACATCCACTTTATTAAACCAGGTTGTGGTGTGAAAACCATCACGTTTCCATCCACACGGTAATCTCAGAGGCCCCCCCCAGCCGTTCTTTTAATGAGATCCCAATAAATTTGCTTTCTTGTTTTTTCTCCGTTTCCCAGCGACGGTAGAACGTGGCCCTCAGTAGTCGTTGGCTTTGCTTCGCACGGGTTCCTCACCCAGGAACAGTGAGCATCACCTCCAGAAAACTTTGACACCATTACCCCTTCCCCCCCCCACCTGCCCGCCCTTTGACCTCTGACCTCAGACCGGCTCGAATGTCACGTCGATGCTCCTCCTGGGAGTGCATGTCCTCCAGGCTGACATACAGACATATGCATTTGCAGCCAGATCCCTGGGGGCTCCTCCAAGGACCTTGCCCCCCCTATAGAGAGCCTCCCATCCCTCCTTCCTGTCCTCCCGGTTCACGCACCCCTAGCGGCCCTCGTTTTTTTCCATGCTGGATTCCGGCTCCCAGCGTCTCCCTCACGCTTGGCCACCCCCGCCGCGGTCACGGAATGCAGCGAGCCCTTTAAAGCGAGCGCGACTTAAATGAGCCCGAATGCAGGCACAGTGACAAATCCCTTATTCGCCTTGCTGATGGCAGGACTGGCGGGAAATAGAGTGATGAAGACCGGTGATGGACGAGGCGGCCATGATGGTGCCGTTAAACAGGCCCCCAGCCCCGTGTGGGAATTCTCCACAATCCCCCCCCCAGAAAGCCAGTGACCTCTAAGGCTACTGCTCTTCAATGGCCGCCTAGAAATAGGTAACGCAAGACAACGGCGCCAGCTACGTCAGCGGCTCCAGTCGCTGACCGACTGAGCCCCCTCGGCTCCTCGTAGAGGGCCCCTCATTAGCCCCCCGCTCGTTAACAGACAGCGACGACGGCAGCCACCACGAGACGCCTCTCCGCTCTCCTCAGCTGCAAAAAGCACCAGCTCTCGTCCCGTCTCTTCATTCACATCGAGGCCGCAGGTGTTGCGCCGCATTTCTGGGCGTCTGGCACCTTTTATCACCTTTTGTTTCCAGCGGCAAGCAGCTATATTAGTTAGGGGGGGGGGGGGTGCACTTCTGCCAAAGGATGAGTTCTGTAATCTTAACACGGCGGAGTTACGCGTCGATCTTATACAAGGCCGCTCAGTTGGTGGCTGTTCTTCCGCGACTTTGCATATTGTGAACAAAGGATCAGAAAGTGACTCTAATCGCGCCATGAAAACTTACGGCGGACTCAAAGGCGCCAAGGCGATGAAGGAGCCGGAGAAGCGAGGGCAGCCCAGTCACGGCCGTGTTTGCCGGCTGCGCTGCCGCCGTCTTTGAAGGGTTCGCGTTTACCATCCGTGATTTAGTCCTGTGGTAGGTGCCGCTGCCCAGAGAGAGTGTAAAAGCTGGTGACAAGTCAAGGGGACAAGCTGAGGGAGCCATTAAACAGCCCCACGAATCCCTGGGGGAGGATGGGGACAGTCAGCCAGCTGCGGGGCAGCGACAATAACTGGCCATAACCCCCACACCCCAGAGCAGATCCCGGCCCACACTGGGTTCGTCTATGTGCCTGCTTCCATGTATGACCCCCCCATGAGAACACCACCATGGACAATTTAGTCCTTTCAGAGTCCCAGCAGCCATCGGAGAGCCCACACAAGCTGGGAGGGGTGCAGGGGCAGGGTCAGCAATTCTGGAGCGTGGGTGAGCAGTTTGGGAATACCGGCACGGCCCCCCCAGGCTAGGCAGAGAGTACCGGCCCGGCCCCCCGGGCTAGGCAGAACACCTGCCGCTCTGGTTTGAAGCTGCCGCTTTGCCCTGTGTGAGCCACTTGTGGTGACATAAAACGCTAGAGAGGGATTAAGCACAACCCCCCCCACCTCCACCCCCACCCGCTGCCATCAGGACACCTGTTCCTTAAGTACAGTGGATTCAACATTTGTCGAACTGGTGCCACACGGCTGTTGCACTGTCACATCAAGGCTTCTGTTCAGGTCAGAGCTCAGACTAACTCCAGTTTGCTGTCTTGCCCTGCTCACACTCTCTCTCTCTCTCACACACACACACACACACACACAGACACATATCCCCTCCACTATGTTCCAGAATTCCAGATACCACAATAAAACCAGCAGGGATTCACTGGTCTAACACGTTAAGGGAAGTTTCAGAACCCACACCACCCCCTTAATTAAGTAACTTTATAATAAATCACTGCACTTGGCTTTCTGCGGATTAGCGGGGCTCCAGTGAGCAGTTTGTTAAGCAGTTTTGTAAAGAATAAGGAACTATAGCAAAGCTGAGAAAAATCACGGGACAAATACAGCAGGACCTCGTAAAAAGGGGCTGGCGGCCAGTTCGGTTCCACATCCCTGTAAAAACACTCCCCAGCTCTGGAGAAATTAACTGGGGAGAGAGAGAGAGTGCAGAAAGAGCGCTTACTGTGTCGCTCTGGCGAGAAGGTATTTCCTTAGGTTTCTCACCTAATTTGTTCCTTATGATATCGCTTGTATAATCGCTCGAGGAGTTTACTAGAGGAAGTTGGGCACATTAGGACCGAAAATGCTGCAGGACAGGAACTCCCCAGCGCCCCGCGAAAGAAACACAGGCTATGAATCACCAGCTGCATGTGCCGCTCTGTTCCACAGGCCGGCGTATCGTAACAGAACCGGGAAAAGCATCAAACACAGAGCGCAGTTTGTAGCAGAGGGAAGGAAGACCGTGTAAGTGTTACAATTAAAGAGCTAGATCCTAGCTGGACTGACACAAATAGTGAAGGGTGGGGCCGCTGTGTCCCCTAGGCTGCACCTCAGCACAGGAGCGTCTCGCGCGCCTTGCCCCCTTTTCTCTGGGACAGCACCCCCGCGCCCCATCGGCCCGCCCTAGCCCTTCGGGACTTCGCTTACTTCCCTGCCTTTCCAGTGCACGAACCTTGCGCACCGATAAAAGGCAGCTCGATGGCTATTTGAATTTGAAACGGAGCCACAACAAAAGGCGCTGCTCCAAAAAAAATACAAGGGGAGGGGGGATTTTGCACTCAAAAGCCAGCGATTCAACACGTACCCCTATAAGAAAAGTAAATTTAATTCCAAGACTATCCTGCCAGCATACTTGACGTACTGTAAAGGAGCTGCAGGAGGGCAGATCCTGGCCGTGAAGGGGAGGGGGGGGGAGGCTTGGAATGCTTATACACCAACGAGACCACGCCACGGCTGGCTGGGCAGACACGACAGCCCCGATACGGGCTACACCCCAACCCCCCCCCCCGCGATGACGCATCACAGAGATAGCACCTGAGATTGCGAGGTAAAGCGTAGCGGTCGGGCTGATTTGCCTGGCGCACGGCGCCTCGATCCAGCTGCCCTTGAATCGTCGAAAGAGTCTCCGAGGCGCACAGGCGTTATGCAACGCTGTCAGGGCCCCCGAAAGGGTTAAGGGCGCCCGCCTCTCTTGTGCTCTTTCTCTCCTCCGAAATGCAGAATGTACAGTTTCACACTGTTTGCCTGTCGACGCGGCTGTGGGTTTTACCGAAGCAACACGGCTCACGGACCATCGTCAAAGGCAGCGGAGCGGCGCCTACCCAGGGACCCAGACGGAAGGCTGTTGGTCCTCAGTCTAACTCATTTGCCCCTGCAATGGCCACCTCGCTAATCACATTTTAATGTTTTAGCAGATTAACATAAACACATGGGAAAACACGAACAGCAGTAAAAACAATGATAATGATGATAATGTCGATAATACAATGACGCTGATAATTGTAAGAAGAGTAACAATAATTTCAAAAACAATATTTTTACAAATTCCATATAATGAGTTTAAACTTTTTACATTCGTTTTACTAACCACCTTTTGAAAACAGATTTAAAATAAGTATATGCACTGCCAATCAAATCACTACTATTTCTCATCTATTATCCTCAACGTGTATTTAAAAAACGTCCAATCCACAGTAGGCGTTTTAGGATTACGCAGAATAACAATTATATCAGTATTCATTTAATTATTTAAAACGTGGAAGGGCTGGTGGGCAATTCAGTGAACGGCTGCCAACAATTATACGGCATCAGACAGAGCTGCTACAAGTAAATAATTTAGAAAACTGCGCACGTTACAGCCTCAAGTGAACAAAAGATTTATAGAAACAATATGCCGCTAATAGGACATAATATATGAGGACAGGGATTGACATTAGACAATAGAGAAACACAAAGCTGGCACATAAAAAACACACGTTAAGCCAGCCAGACCTTACCAGCCTGCGTCTTAATAAACGACCCTTAATAAATGACAGCAGCACCGACCCCAGCACCTCTGCGCCAGGCGCTAATTTCACCCTCTCGGAGGATCTACCGCGTTTCGTACCTTTTCGGCGGACGGCTTCTCTTACTCACCATTGACTGCCTCGGAAAAGGTGCGCCCGGCTTCTCCTTGCGTCCCCTATGCTAGAATCCAGCACGCCGATTCAAAGACGGGGGTTTTTCTCGGGTCCTCGTCAATCCCAATTCCACAGCCGCCTCGACCACTCGTGCCTTTTGTAAACTACTCCTTGTCACTATCGCACCTGTCTCTTTCCCGAACAGATCCTCGTATGCCGGGGTGACATCCTTAAGACAACTGTCTCTGGGGTTGTATGTCCTCAGCCCTCTCTCCCCCCGCCGGCGCGCACAGCACCACCTGTCCCCGGTGGAAAACGCACCACAATGCGCCTCTATGCCGCTTCCCGACACATGGCATTCCCGGGTTGCGCCGCAGAGATATTCCTTCCCACAGCCGTGCAGGATTCCGAAGTGTTTAAAAAGAACTAGTGACAGTGGTTAAAGTGAAACGAGTCACAAGCGACAGCGATCCTAACAGCACCCCAGCGGAGCCGGACCAGCTGCACCGTATGGGGAAAAAAATCGCATCTGTTTCTTTTGAATGTATTCCGTGGTAACAGTTGTAATATCGACCATTTCACCCACAATAGTTATTTTGTGCTTTCTGTGGGTACATACGACTGCTGCTCTTTCCAGGAGGGTGTCACTGCTGCGTCTTAACACTTCTGCTCTCATTGAAAGAAAGCGCTGTTCATTTGCTCTGCATGCGCTCCTTCCCCAGTTTATCCCCCAGCTTTGGAAATCAGATAGGGGGCAACTCCCATTCATTCCAGGGGCAAATTATATTTATTTTTTCCCTGCCATGCGTTCACTGGTTCCTTTGTCAAAGTAGGAGGATCAGAAGCTCGGTGTTTTTCGTTAGTGGTGAAATACAGCATCTCCGATGCTGCTGGCCGTGTCACCCACCGAGACTCCGAAAACCGAGGCAATGGCAAAACCTGAGGCAGAGTTGTACAGCGACTGGAACGGAATTAATGCATACTAATTAACTCTTTTAATGCACTCAAACTTGAATTTCTCCAGTAGGGTGAGAGACCCATTCATTTATTATTCGCTAATTGTTATAAAAGGTGCGCCTTTGAAACTGGAATTACGAAAAATTAACAGGGGGATCAATCATGTGTCCCGGTTTTAATTATTATTTATAACCGTCGAATTACGCAATAGTAATGGCGCAAATATGATGATAAAGAGATAGGCGTGGCAATTTCTGACATACCGTGTTTATCCTTTTCTGTAGAATCAATTTATTTCTCAATTATCTATGCAGAACGCTACTCGTTATTTTAAATATAACATGAGTTAAAAGGTGAGGCAACGCAGAAAACAGCGTAGCGAAACGTAGATATTCATGTGGCATAGAAATAGGATCTTTCAAAAAAAAAAAAAAAAAGACACGAACCTCTAAAAGGCTCTTTCTTAGTATGGAGGAGGAGATTTCAGTGGTATGTCCAATTAACACACCGCGACAGAGCATTAATTAGCCATACAGCTATTAATCGGTGTCAACGACCTACGCATTTGACCGAATAATTTTTTTTTCCCTGCGGTATATGCAATGTGTAACAAACGCGCTGATATTCAAAGATTGTTTCTTCTGTTATGCATAAAACGTGAATAAATTTCAAAGGTTAAAAGGAAAGTGAAATACTAAATATTAGGATGGGTGTGCCACAAACTGGAAGGGGGTATCTGTGTCAACAAACTTAATCTGAAACTTGTTTTGGAGGATAGGCCTTTTCGGGGTTCACACCAGTCTCCTTATCATGTTTAAACAATTCAAGGAGAGCTTCCAGGAGGTTGCTTCCATCTACTGTGGTGGATTTCGTGACCCAAAAGCTGTGTATAATACCATGACCCTCACCATAGCGGGCTGGCAATCTTGAGCTATCTTAAGGATCCAGCTGCTTGTTCCTGCACCAAAAAACGCTGTTCAGCCAGGTGTAAGAAAACACCATTAGTGCACCTGTACAGGCTCGTTCCTCACAAGGCGGCAGGCAGTGGCCTGAATGGTAATGAATCTTCTCTTCCCATCATGGCCGGCAGGAGCCCTGGACAGAGACCCAGTCCTCTGGGAATCACCAAGTAGCAGGGGGGCTGGCAAGGTCACCTACTATGTCGGTGTTGTACCATCACTTGGGGAGTGGGGGGCAGTAAAAGAGGCAATTTCACCTCCGTGAAGGTATATGTTCTCACTGGGCTCAGGAACCGATTGAAGCAGAAGCAGATGGAACATTTGGTAGCAATTAATCCTGAGCTAGAAGAGACGCGTGTCTAAAGAAGACAGTGATTCAGCATAAGGAATGTTACTGTCATACTAACTTTTTATAGCGTGTAAAATCATATTTCTGTTTCAAAAATCCAAAGTGACTAAAAACACAAAACTATCATGTTTGGGAATTGAGTACGAACAGGGAATAGTAAGTACAGGTACGTCGCGTCACGCAAGAGCCTCATTCCGAAAAAGAATTGAATGTTGCCTGGCAGCTCAGTGGGTGATTTGATCTCGTCTCATCTATCACGGCCCGTAGTGTTCTGTTACCAGAATCACTCGGGTGAAACGGCATTACTGGTACATACCAGTAAATTTTTGCTCCGCACACAGACTGAAACCACAGAATAAATGAAGTTTAATTCTTAAAAACAATACAGGGTACAGACAGCGCCAGTCAGCCTGTCAGGTGACATAGGCGGCTGCCTAGGGCGCTGACCTGGGCTTCCACTGGCACCGGCTAATGAAGCTTTTTTACTGAATGATTAACTGCTATATTTAAGTCAGGAACTGCTAAATACGATGCTTCAATATTTATCAAGCATATATACATAGATATAGAAAGAATACAAAGAATTATGCTGCACTTAATGATAATTGGTAGTAACAGGATATATTCACACTTTAATAAGTAAAAGCAGACTATTAACGGAACACTGCCGTCTTCATTTTAAAATATGGAATTAACTTTAGAACTGATTGTGGCTTGTTGTATTACCACTAATGAGAAACATAATCTTTTTGGTAAAGTGTGCATTGCTGTAAAAATGCTGTTCAAAATTTATTTAGAATCTGAATGGCATTAGAAATGTGATAGTGTAAATAAATGAATGCATACTCGTTTTACAGACCCCTGACTGTAATTCAGAAACGTTATTAGGTATAAGAAATGCAATGACGCCGATTACTGTTCAAAGGCCCTAATAAGCAGCATTAGCTGTTATTGCACATGATAACTGTGTTACTGCTAGAACTGGAGCTCTACTGTGCGAAAACAGCCATTACTCCACTGTAATGGCTGTTACTCTGCACTGGCTGCGTTGCGTTATCATCCTTTCTGTCACACTCTTTTAACTGCAAACGCCACCTACTTTAAAATGAGCGGTGAACTTTAAAGAGAGCCCTTTTTCCCCATTTCTGTGACTTCATCTTAGTTCAAACGCCGGATGAGAAGATTTGGATAAGAAACTGACTATAAATAAATAAACAAAACCACGATTCTCTTCCTCTCTTTTTTCATCCCACTCGGTGTCTCCAAGCTCCTGGATCACTGCAGACTTGGACTGGATATTAAAGAGCTTCACATAAAATTGCAGCTTTGATGCAGGACTCTGCAGCTTTCAGTGTTTTGGATAAAAGTGCGGGAGAAGGTGGGGCACTGCAGTGGGGCCCTTAGGAGCAGAACAGCGACGGCGAGGCCACTGCGCCAGTGGGCTTTGATTATTACATTAAAGTGTTGTGCCCATCAGCATTATGGAGCCACGGCGGTGGGTGAGAGTGCTGTGGGCACCTGGGGTGAAGGTGCCAGGGCATCAGCGGCACACGCTCCTCAGGAAAAGAGGTTGGGACAAGTCCTGAAGGAAGGAAACACGGAAATATCCGTGTGATTGGATCCAATTGAATTACATACCGTCACCATCCACACAGCAAGTCTCCATTTCGCTGCAATTAGATGCACTCTTCGATAAGCAGGATCAAACCTGCAGGGAGTTAGTTGGTTCACCGCACTCCAAGGTGCCTTAGAAACAGGGCATTGCAGCTCACATCCCCAGTTTGACTTCTAGAATTTACATTTCCTCTCCTGAATTTAATACTCAAAGAAAACATGGACCAGCAGCAGCGTGAACTGAAATGTCAGAGCAGCTTTTGGGCTGTCAGAGATGCTCCTGAGCACCTTGCCCAATTTTTTTTATTATTATTTTTTTTTTTTTCCGTGCGTTGCAGAAATGTGCCTGCCGTAGACATCGGAAAATCCACCCTCCCCGTCAATGCGTTCTTCTTTCACCTGACAGTATATCCCCCCCCAAAGTAAATAACAAAATGAAAAAATAAGATTATGAAGTGAGGGAAACGGTGCAGGAAAAAAGCAAAAGAATTAAAGGAGTGATATAGATACATGAGACATACTAGACTGCACACTGCTTAAGCCCCACATAAACCTTCCTTGATCATGTGGCATTAGGACAAGGAATCTTCCAAATTAAATTAGCACGACCCTCCCTGTCTATCAGAGTAAAGGCAGTGCTGACACTGCATTGGCCATGATGTCAAAAATGCTAATGTATTTACTCATTAGTTTTACAGGGTAGACAACCTGTTTTGCCTGTGCTGGAGATGACTGCGCTGTTACTTTGAAAAGAGTTGTCATGGCAGGCATTAATCAGACTGGCAAAGAACACAGGGGGGAGTGAGATAATGCAGTGGCAGCTTGGGAACAGGGTGCACATTACATCACCTCTTCCTTTGGCGAAAAAAGACACAGTAGGATCTGTCTAACACATAGGTATCTCACAATAAAAATAGCTGACTTCCATCACTGCCACGATAAGCATCATCTCATTACCGTGATGCAGCAAATCTTTCACAAGCAGCCTGTATTGTGCCATGTAGAATCTATAGCACTGCTACAGCACAATGGCAACACTGCGTATTCAAAAGGACAGTGACGGCACTAGAGAGCACCAAAGGATGCCAATTACGCCACACCGCAGCTACCAACGATACACTTTAGCGATTAATCGCTCAATTAATTAATCGAGAAAGTGTAGCGATATTTTGATGGCCAGCGCATATTTGGTAGATCAAAAGGTGATTAACTTCAGTTTTACTTTCTGGATAACAAAATCAATTAAGGTGGTTTTTGGGTATTTTCCATGGTCGTGTACTGAACACCAGTTAAGTACCAGGAAATCGCATAGTCTCACGTCACAATTTGGAGTCACAAATTCATTTGCACCAACATAAGTGTGTGACGAAAGGTGCGCGATCCAGTTCCAGTCCCCATATGCACTGTGCCCTTGCTAGTACCATAGACAGTTATCTGCCCGTTAAAATGTCACTACAGTCAACAATGCAGCTATTTTGATATTTGCAGACTTTAAGGAGCTATTGGAACACTGGACCAGTCCAGGTGGCTCAGGCAGTCCTGGGAGTCAGTGTAATTCTAGCCCTTTCTGTTCAGTCCCTCCCTGAAGCCCAAGGAATCAAGAATTTCATTCTGCTCCAGGGGAGGTGAGCTTCTCAAAGACCACTCATTCCGATGCAAGGAAGCAGGCAGATCGGGGGGAAAAAAGACTGCAGCAGCAATTCTTCAGCTGCAGGTGGGTGACCTGGTGATAATCTATTCATCCTGACTCACATATCCTCAGGCCAGCCGCATGTAACTTTGTATCATGGGACCATGAAGACTTTCATGCCATATTGTAATCATAGACGAACATATATTCTAGACAACTGGAGAATGAAAGTGTAAAGATGGGTTTGCGTTTAACAGAAACCAGATGGCACCCATGTCCCCCCAGGGCCTGAGGTTCCCACATCAGCAGATGGATGTTAGAGCAGGTGGATCCTGAGAAAACATGAAAGGAAGAATTACCTCAAAGAGTATACAGCCCCATACTTGACCTACAAGTGCAATAGGGCAGGACTGTGTAGCAGTAAAAGAACGTCCTAAGTTACACATTCAAATATCCAACGGAACCCTTAGGTCAGGGGTGGCCAATCTTATCCGCAAAGGGCCGCTGTGTGTGCGAGTTTTTGCTACAGCTCCCTAATTATATTACTAATTAGAGGACTGATTGGCTGAAGAATCCTCACACCTGGGTTTGAACAGCTGACCTAAAGGTTACCCCAAAAACCTGCACACACACCAGCCCTTTGCGGATAAGATTGGCCACCGCTGACTTAGGTTAAAAGTTGAGGATTGAGATCCGCTTCATTTTGTTTCGTTTTATGCAAGCTATCATTCATGAACTGGAGCATGAATTAATTTTCCGAAGGAATTTAATACCAGAATTAAGTATCCCCAGTTTTTTTCAATATTTTATGACAATCTGTTCCCCTCTAGGAATTTTCCCCTAATGACCGTAACAAAGCCGTATACAAAAAAAATCTATTAAGTCAAGCTAGATTTTAATATAAATCTCCTCTGAAGTCAGACATTATAATAAAAAAATCCTCTCCTGAAGTGTTTAGATAGCAGTCAACCTGTGATTCAAGAAGCCTCCTGCTCTCCTTTTTTAAATTTCATAAATTTCTATGCAGAACTTAGACATAAGACCTTCATTTAGATGTATGTTAGCAGGACAGTTTACGTTAAGTGACACCCCTGGGTTCAACAGCAGAGACCTTTGTGGCTTTTAACCATATCGCAGTTCAATGATTTAAGTTATACATGATTTCCAGTTATTCTTAGAAGTTCAGCTTTTATAGATGCTTTTTTATTTAATAGTAGAGGGGGGAAATAAAATAATAATCATAATATAACTGGGACGCATGGGTTTGTAACTCATGACTACCGTGATTATGTACATACACCAGATGAGGGCGCCTTTGAGCAGTTACTGTTATTTGCCCCCACGAAAGCTCGAATGCAGAGCAGGACTGCCCCGCTGCGGTGGAACTGGGAAATACATCAGCCATTTAGCCATTGACACCCACATTAACTTGTGGTTATGTGGAGATGGACACCACTGTTCTTTTCAGAGAATCGATACTTTCGAGTTCCATCAACTGAAAACAACAAATCGTTCAGAATTGTCCAGTCATTCGTTCACTTCCGACACAAACCCCCACGATTTGTTTTCCCTCCCGAAGAGGGCCCTTGGATATTTTTCCTCGGAGGTGAGGGCGGGGGGTCCCTTTCATGGTTAATAAAGTACTATTAAAGCTACTTTAAATGTATTTTTTAAATTTTGTAACTTAAATGAACATAATATCCTTCAAACTTTGTTACACACATCTAATCATATAGGCCTATATATAACGGTAACGTTGACATTGACGATGACAACTTTACATATTTTCTGCGAAACTGATCGGGATACGATAATGGATGGATGGATGAATTTCGTTCATTTTTAATATATTCATTCAAAAAGAGTGAGACTGAGATTTCGAGTTTAGATTCTCACACAACGTGCCACAATAACAATGTTTGCTCTTCATTGAAACTGTATTTATAAGTTGGCCTACAGCTAATGTTTATGTATTTTTTCAATACACTTTTATTTGTATACCTTATCTTCATGTTACAGTGTCTCAAAACACTTTACAATATCGCCGCCCAGTGCCGCAGAGAGCAAGCCAGTGGCGACAGTGGCAAGGAAAAACTCCCTGAAGTAGATTTCAAACGAACTTTCCAGTAATAAATTTCACCATATTTTTCCTGGTACAAGAGTAGCGTGGCTGCATAAGTGTATCTTAATACTGCATATACACTTAAATTAGATTTATGTGTCTTACCATGGAACTCAACATATTTCTCAACATATTTGCCGAGTACAACCTGCAGTTACACTTATAAAGTGCTGCTCATGCCAAGCGGTTTGTCCACTCCTGTCCGTCTCCTGAAGTCGAATGACGCCTATCTGTAAACTTTTAGTTCCCTCTCAGTTAGTTGTTGACGTACACTCCGCAAAGTGATTGAGAATCGTTACGATGAGTCAGACTTTTTATTATTCGTCCAGCCATCCTTGCATCTGGGCTCTATATTGACCGCCTGCCTCTTTAATAACTGGCGCAATCGCGTACTCCCAGAGTAAGGTCTACAACTTGTAACTTCCGTAACTTTCCGTTTCTCCGTAGGACTCGGCGCGGTTAGCTGGCAGCGGGGACCCGGTAAGCATGCACATCGGCTTTCCAGAGCAAGGAAGGGAAACTCGGGCTCCTTTTGGTGATAAATGCGTGCAATTTGATGTGTGCGACTCTCCGGCCACGTTGTAGCATTACTGTTAAGCAAATCCTAATGGTGCCTCTTTACGGAGAACTTTTTAAACTTTCTTTCCGTTTCTGAATAACTTATGAAGGCCTGTAGCACTGATCATCTGTAACGTAACACAGTAGCGCCGAGAGTATTATTCTTATTGACAAACACGAGGCCGTTAAGAATAACAATGTCAAAAGGACAGCTGAGAGTGTTATGCACCCTACGAGGTTGATCAGTCCTATGTGTCATTGTTACCCTAGTTAGTTTCCGGGCACAGCGGCTGTTGTAACATTGTTTCAGTGGCATCTCTCACGCTTCACAGTTGTACTTTGACATCTGCACACTCATTTGTATGAATAGCCGTAATATCAAAGAGCAGGTGTCCGTGGATGTACTGTGGACTCGAAACGCTGCAGCAGTAAAGATAATATCTTCTGTCTCCTTTTAACAAAACATAGGTGGGTATCCCTTCGGCCATTTAAATTTGATTTTTAGTCCCTGGTTTGTTAAATAATTTGGTATATTGGTAATCGTTAAAAGGTTTTGGTCTCTCCGTGACCTTTACCCTGGAAAGACGTTCACGGCTGAGACATACCCCGAAACTACAATGTGAATCAAGGGCGTAGATTTGGGTATGAATAGTGGGAAGGTCTTTACCCGTCTGGGTGAACCGTGTGTGTTTAGGGCCGCAGCGGGTTCGGGGCTGATTTGTTCCTTTTCCAGTGTCAAAACCATCGCTATACATTTGATGTGAATAGTTTTATATTAGTTTAATTTTAGTTATGAGGCGTGGCATATGGTGAAAGACATGACAAAGTTCTTTTTTTGGCGTTAAGCAATATATATATTGTCCCTGCTGTGCTTCTCTGTTTGGGAAAACAAACATTTCTGCAAAAATAAGCAAACTGAATAAATTGTATTTAAGGTTTAGGGAGAGGGCTGGTATACTTTTGTGTTAAGAGCAGAATTACAAATCTCCCTTGTGACTAATGCATTGTAAATCTGTTGAACCTTTTCTTTGTTTAAAAGTTGCTAAGCTAGTAACACTATCCAAAAATCGATCTAGCCAAAGCTCTTAACCAAATGGCTTACTTTAAAAATTCTGTGCTTATGTACTTTAGTTGTTTGTAGGCATTTTGTACTTTTGAACCATTGAACTTCAGGTTACAGATGTTCTTAACCACTATATTATCTGCGTTCCAATAACCGGGAACTTAAGGTTACCTGTTAGGTAACTTAATCTGAGCATTTTTAATGGGCCACCAGCATGTGGTTTATCTTTACTGGTCAGATAATTGACTTTGCTATTGTCGCATCTCAAAAGCAAACAAACCTTCTTCCTAAATCCTTAATGCATTAATTTTTTAGTGACACAGTATTGAATCAAAATAACAAAATAATTTTATATGGATTCATAATGAAAGATAATGAAGGTGCTCGTTTGTTTAATTTGTTTCTTTTTTTTTTGGGAAGGAGGGCGGGGTCTGTCGATCTTGGATTTGGTTAGTCCCCCAGCCCATACGCAGTTGAACCCCCGGCTGTAACACAACCGCTCCATTGTTACTTTGCCAGAAAGCTGTCCTCATGCAGTGAAATGTTCCGCGGTTGGTTTGCCACGTCGCCCGCGCTCCGGTGCCATGGGAGGCCACGAGATCACCTCCGACTCATGCCTGCCAAATCGGCGTTCATGCCAACAAGCTTAGATCTTGTAATGTTCACCCAGCAGCAATCAAGGGCCTCGTAGGTTAGTGCCAATGCACAGCACCTGAAGAAATGCTTTTTTTTCTTGGGAAACGTTTCCCGAATTGAAGGCCAAAGTAGAAGGATGGTTTAGTAGGATTAGCTTTAATAATAGTTGGTGTATTTTAGTGTGATGCACATCAGATTAGCAAGTATGACTCAGTGAAAATGTGTCAGTCGTGATGGTCCATGCTGTAATTCAGGATCTTGTTCCTGTTCTGCCTAGTGTGCCCTCTTCAGGACTGGAGGATCACAGGGTGATTAGTACTAAACAAATGTAAATAGTGTGGTTTAGGCCCCATATTTGTGCTGGTTTATTGCCAGTTCATTTGCTGATTAATCTGTTTCCTGCCTCCTTTATTCGACACAGTCACTGGAAATGGGTGGATGAATTAAGTCACTGGCACTTGTAAAAAATGAGGTGCTGCATTTTGAGGGAAAATAGGTCTAAGTCATACTGTTAATTATTTATACAGACGTGACCTTTCAGAATCTGAGTTTAACGCCTCTGCTCGCGTGAAAAGTCATGGTGGTTTGGGCAATAAACTCTTGAGTAACGGCAACGGGCTGCATAAAACTGTTTTTACTCAGCAGAGAGTTTGTCTGACAAGGCTGTCTGCCTGTCCCCTGTCACACTGCCCTCCCCAGGCATGGCTGACTTTGCAAGCAGCAGCGATGAGGTCATCGCCGCCACAGGGAAGCCGAGTTCCGTGGAGCAGCAGGTAAGACGTGCCAACTCAGTCGTGCCACTTGCCCGCAGAACATCCCGCGTGTTTCTGGTTCAGCTCCAGGCCCTGGCTCTAGTCATCCCACACACAACTCTTATATGTTCATTCCAGTAATATATTAGCCAGAAGTTTTGGGTGACCTTGGAGCCCCAGAAATTCTTTTTCTTACCTCTATTCTCCTCTCCTTTATTGTCTAGCTTCTTGTGACTCAGGTTATGACTCAGGTCAGGTGCATTACTCACAGTTATAGTAAGAAAACAGTCTTAGAGTTCCCTGCCCAGCCCTCTGAGCAGGGGCGTGTCTTTGGGTGGGTAGGGGTGTGGCTTTTGGTGGGAAGGGGGCGTGGCTGTTGTTGGGCAGGGTGTGAGCAGTGCCCTCTCAGATGGATTGCCTGTCACCCAACAAAGACAGACCGAATTTGGGTAGCCATTAGTAATTTAGAAGAATCTCCCTGGGACCCCTCCCTCTCCCATATATGAGAGAAAATCTGATTCAGTGCTACCACTCCCCCCTTGGAAAACCTTTACCAATGCCATCCACCAGGGGGTGCCCTCAAATATGTAACACAATTTTGTCCAGCCAGCATACCCCTGTGCCTCCCTGGATTTGTATCCTGGTATCGCCACCACCTCCGAGTCTCTGAAGCGTGTAACGAGTCCAGGTTCCGGTGTGTAAACCCTTTGCCTCTGTGCCCCTGCAGAGCGTGGTGTCCCGTGCGGGCAGCCTGCCCCTGGTCAGCTCCGCCTGTGAGGCAGTGCTGGGTGCCTACAGCAGCACCAAGGACAGCGTTCCCCTGCTGCGCGGGGTCGTGAACGTGGCGGAGAGTGGGGTCCGTACCCTGGGCGCGGCCGTCGCCACCGGCTCCAAACCCATCCTGGACATGCTGGAGCCTGAGAGTAAGTGCCGGGTATAGCTGGGCAAGGGGGCGTGGCATGTGTGGGGAAGGGGGCGTGGCATGTGTGGGGA
>JAODJW010000033.1:4183869-4199665 GCA_026777045.1 Hyperopisus bebe | reverse complement strand
GACCGCACTGTATGTGGCCGAGCTCGTCACCGCTGCGGTGCTCTGCAAAATGTACAGCGACACCGAGCTGCAGCCTCTTGTGAGATCGTTTCTGGTGCTCCTTAGCACAGCTCTCCAGACTGGCAAACTTTGAGGTGCCCTCCTGGCATGGGGAGTGGAGAAGAACACGGAGACATCTTCACAACGGCATCCATAAGCACCTCGTGCTAAAGGCCCATTAGCCAAAGCTGTTAGATGCTTCATTTGCCACCACCGACAAAGGAATCATCACTGAGACATTACTATCAGTCCAGGGGGATGTTCCAAAAAGTAGATTTCTCAGTTAGCTGGGTTAACAAACTAGAAGCCTTGATTGCTCCTTACCTAAACTCTTATTGGACAATCCTGACTTCCAGCTTAAGGTAACCCAGCTAACTGAGAAATCCTGCTTCCAGGTCTCTTAGAGTTCGAACAGCTCACCCTCATGAGCAGCTCCCGGCTGGTCAGGTAGTTGTTGTGATCGGAGAAGATATCCGAAAGTTCCTCAAACACCTGCATGCTGTCCCTGGGAAGCGGCGAGGCAGGAGGACAGAGAGAAGCTTTTTAAAAGGGAATTTCAAGCTTTCCGGGTTTAAGGGACGCACAATAATAAGGGATGACTGACAGAGGCAGAAACACTGGCTGTGATATGGGCGGAACATTGAGAAGAGATTTACGGGGGAACAGGGGAGTACAGGCCAGGAGCATGGATGGACACTCACTTGTGCACGCAGGACCACGCCCTCTTCAGGCGGTACAGGGGATTGGACTGCAGCGCCGAGATAATGGCTCGCAGGGAGGAGAAATTCTTGCGAATTCTGCACTCCTGTCAGTGTCACACACACGCAGTGAGGACCCTCAGCGTGTACACACACACACACACACACACACACACACACACCTTAAATGACAGGGGGTGGCAGGCCTGCTTACTTGGGCAATGTCGATCCAGTGCTGGATGACTCGTGCTCGCAGGTGGGGGCGAATGTGTCGCTGACGTAGCACGGTGCTGACCACGCAGGCCGCCACTGCGTTGAACTGCGTGATGGTGGCTCGGACGGTGGGCGCGCTCTGCTTGTTCTGCTTCTTGTCGCGTCGGGACCACACGGAGCCCAGGCAGTGATGGGGAACCACCTTCTTGAACAGAAGCTGCAGGGCCGACGCAAAGACGGAGGCAAGTTAAGCGCCAGCAGCAAGCTTATGACAGTCACCTCGCCCGTCGGTCAACATCCTTACCGCATCCATGTAAGTCAACTGCTCTGCCACCAAATCAGTACCAAAGGACAGGAAGTCCTGCGTTTCTGCCTCCACTTCCTCTTCCTCCTCGAGGCAGAAGGGGCTGTTACCCTGTAAACCACCTGCACCGAACACAGAACCAGTATTAGCACGATGATAATTAGCCGCACGAGCTGGGCGTTCAGGAGCGCTGACCCACCGTCAGTCTCAGACTCCAGGCTGGCCTGGCTCTGCAGCACCTCCAGCAGACTCTGCGCTCTGCGTAGCGCTTCTGAGCCAGGCAGCGCCCTCTGCAGGAACTCCATGACCCTGCGCAGGCTTGGGTACAAGGGCGGCTCCTGGAAGTCCTCGGGACACTGGTCCAGCCAGGCCCGCAGGATGGAGGCCAGGGCACTGACACAGAAACAGGAAGGACGCTGATAAAAAAGGCCGCTCCGTACCAGAACAGTGTGTACAAACAAAGGGGGCAACTTCTTAATTCAGGGGTAAGCGATCTTATCCAGGAAGGGCTGTCGCGTATGTAAAACTTGCATGCACACTGGCCCTTTGCCGAGAAGATTGGCCGCCCTCCTGTCTTAATTCATCAGCATTCAGCACCCAGACCTCTGCTCCCCTGCCCCCTGCGGAGCCTGAAAACTCCAAACTCAGACCGATATCCTGTAGCCCTCCAGTGGCCTGTACTACGAAGTGGGGTTACTGGCTTATCGGGGTAACTTGTGGGATTTAAGGTAGTCTGGGCAAAATATAAGTGAACGAATATGAAGTCCATTTAACATGTGGTACCTTAAATCCGACAAGTTACCCCGATAAGCCAGTAACCCCGCTTCGTAGTACAGGCCACTGGACACTCATTATATCCATCGCCAAGGACTCTTACTTCTGGATTTCCGCCCTCGTGTCAGGCCGCTGCTGTTCTCCATCTCCCTCGTCCTCCACGCTGCCGTATCTGAGAGAGAGGAGGGCCGGCCGACGTGTTGAACCGTGCAGAAAGCGGCGATAGAAACCAAACCATCAGCCCCGGACCCCCCCCCTGCCCCCGGCTCGCCCGTACTTGTCAAGCAGCAGCTGCAGCACCCCCTCAGTGCAGGCGAAGGCGCGGTACGTGGACAGGAAGATGCTGGTGTACGTGAGGTCATTGTCGCTGAAGGCCGTGAGCAGGGTCTCCACCAGGCGCTCCAGCGTGCCGGCGCGGATGCTGCGTATCTTACACGTCTCCAGCTGGCTGACCGTGTGGCCCGGGGCGAGCCGATCCCCATCCACCTGGGGGCAGCGGTGAGGTCAACAAGCAGAAAGACGGAGGGAGACCCCCGCACAAGCTTAGCCCCCCCCCCCAGGCCCCCTCTGAGGACCGCAAAGAGCAAAGCGTCTCACTGGGGCAGTGGGGGCAGTGGAGGCTGCCTGCTAATTGGCGCCACCTGCTCGTTAGCAGAGCCGCGAGAATCAAACACGGTATCGCGCCTCGAACCTCTCGCCGAAGCAGAGCAGCCGCTCCTCAGATTCCACAAGCAAACACATGTGGCCTTGGGACCGACCCAGGAACTGCCTGCTGACTTTCCTGCCCCCTGTACCACTAACAAAACAATGTAAATGAAGTCTAAATAACTCAGGGAGACAGACCAAGGCCTACCAGATCTGTGACCGTTTCACTGAGATCGACCAAGGTTCCGTCTATCTAGCTGGTCAAGGGGATTGTGGGGGAGATGAACCTGACACTCACCCCCCCCCAGTGATTTACCCCACAGCCGTACGAGTCACAGTTGGCTTTAAACTTTCTGGGGCAACCCGGCTTAAACTCGGCTGTGCTGTCATCAGAAGTAATAACAAGCGACACTAACACTAATGGCCATTTTACTGCCAACTTTGTGCAGATCACAAGACATAAATACGCAAATGGGCATCCGTGTTGAGAAGGAGCGGTAAGAGCAGTGGGGGTGGTGTTTGTGTGGTGTATGGACGGAGGGGGGTCCTCTCACCCCCAGCCATCGTGCTCCCTTGTTGGCCGCTTGCTGGATCTGAACCCTCTTCAGAGTCACATTGTATATGGCCCCCTCCTCCACCTCCTCCCCCCAGTCCTGCACGGAGCTCTGCGTTAAAAAAAAAAAAAAAGACACAACATTGGGTTTACAAGGCCGCCAAAAAACAACAAAGTGAAGGCCGACAGAAGACCTGTTTTGTTTAATCAAGGAAAAAGGATTAGATAGGGCAGTAGAAGGAGCAGAGGCAGAGTCCATATGGTGCAGTCAGGGCTGAGTAACAGCACTGGAACGTCAGTACTAGACAAGACCCCCCCCCGCCGCCGCCCGTTATACGCCCCCGCATGAATTATGTGCTCAGGGCCGAGATCCGAGGAAATCTGGATATACTTCGTGAGCGGCGTTGGGATGATTGGGGTGAATAACGTAGCGCTGTAATGTGGTGGCTTAAGCATCCTCAATGCGGCCACCAAGACGGTACAAGGCAGCATAACACACCATCGCCACACACGGGAAGCGACGCCACAGAGCCGCGCTTCGCAAGCGGACAGGGAAACTACAGTAACGGCATCCCTTCAGCCCACGCGCCCACCCTGCTAATTACAGGAAAACAATGAGGGAAAGACAGGAAAAATGACTCCAGTAAAATCAGACACGCCCCATCGCTCACTATTAACCGAAAAAAATACTGACAGTTTTCCAGGACATGGCGGCTTTATAAACTGCCAACATTTTCTAATTATAAAGGTTGCATTGCACATCAAAAATGCATTCAGGCCGTGCCGAGGCAATACGGCACTTTGTGTTATTCATTTTTTTTTACGATTTTACAAGGTCATGGAGTGTAAATGTAGACACTAATAGACTGATTCTCCTGTCCTCAGACAAATAAACTTTCCCCAGGAAAACTTTTGACAGGGACCCATATACACAAACATCGCCAAATCCATAATGGCGCTGTTTTCTAACACTGACATACTGCACAAAGACAAACCAGTGAAATGAGTGCGGCGCGCTGGGAGCCGGCGGAGCCCCGCAGATCACTGTACGCGCCCCAGCGCTTCCTGTACAGTGCTGCGTGATAAATGCCTCTCTCACTGACTCACCCACTCCGCACTCAAAAACAATAGCGGGAGATCCAGTAATTCACCCAGTAACCCTGCTGATTCCGCACTTTGCGCAGTCTCTTTGTGCTAACTATAACATTTTTGAATAGATTTAAAAGGGCGCATGTCCCGCGGTGCTGAACGATGTGCAAATATTTCCTGCATAAATTCAGAATCAATCTCCCGCTGTCACACACTAACAACTTTTAAAGGCAATGCAGAAAAATGCATCCATCAGCCAAGTTTGTCTAATGGTGCATAATAAGAGATAACAATAATATTTTCGCATCAACTAGAAAATATACAACGTGTACTAATTATAACATCGTTAATGTTTAAAGCATCTTCCTTACGACTCAAACGCATTTGTGGAAATAAATCAGGCGTAAGGCAGGCCGGTAACAATGGGACTTGTTGAAACTTTAAGAGGGACGCGCGCTGGTCGCCGATTCACTGCAAACGTTTCCCGTTACCATGCGCTTCCCAGGCAAAACAAGGCGGGCGGCAAAGACGCGGAGCGGCCGATCAGCGGCGGCGCCGGGACCCCGATCGCGCTATTGTGCTCATGCCGTCGGCGCAGCTGCGGCTCGGTCCGCTCCCACTCCGCAATTGTCCCATATTCGCTTCAGCTGCGCAACAACTTTTGCGTGCCACGTTGAACAACAGAACGTCTGTGGCTTTGAACGTCTCGTGATTTACACGCATCGATCTCCAATTACTTTAATTTTTTATTTTATTTTTTTTAAAAAAAGTTCCCCATCCGTATAAGCCAGTTTAAAGAGAATTGGCTGGCGGCACTCCTCCCTCCCATTCCTCTCCATCCGCTACTTTCCCAAACTTCATGGACCTCCTCTCGTTCTCACAGTGCTCAGACTCTGACAAGGCGAATCGGAGCCGTGCAGTCTAGTAAACAGCTTTAGGATATTATTACCATCTTAGCTCTCCAGGCGAATTTCATGGTCAAGGTTTCTCGCATGGTCCGGGAGATGCATTAGAATCCCTCTTCAGTTCACAAACGCAAGAAAAGATAGTTTTAATTTCCTCCATATGATAACATCCACAGCGACGTCGCCCTCCTCTTTAAACCTTTTCTCCTCCACCACACACACATGCAATCCGTCACAGCTCTCTTCGGCTGCCCCCCCCCTCCTCCGATCCTTCTTTCTTTCAAGATCCGTTCTCCCCCTCAAACCTTCCCGTCACTGAATGACCGAGTTCCGCTCCGCCCCGTTGCCCTGAAAATCCCCCCCCAGTCCCCCCTTTCCTCCCTTTCTGCCTTTTCAAATCCACCAGCGAGGGGGAGAAAACGGTTCTGTGGGAAGCCGTATGTCCTTTTGTTTGAGGAGTTTAAGTAGGTGAAATTTTTGGCCATGTGACCCTTTAAATTAATGACATCAGGACGGTTTTATTTACTGAAGGACGGGATTACGTGAGAAGTGGTTAGTGATATGTTTGTGTGAATGAGGACTGCCCAATATGAAATTTATAAAAATGGAAGAGAAACTTACATTTATACATTTATTTATAAAAAAGGGGAAACTGTCAAACTGAAACTTGGCCAAATATATTAGTGCTGAGTGACAAACGATATGTCCCATATCAATGCCAAATGTAACTGTATTTACAAGTGTAATTATATTGGTGGACTCTGACAAATTATTCCCCATGGACCTTATGCGTGTACTGGAAGGCTTTGGGTTGTAATCAGAACCAAAGGCTGTGTCACGCAGAAATACATCACTAGACAAACCAAGAACCGCCAGATGACCTTGTGTGTGGTTGTGTGAGAACAGCGTGGACCCAGCAGTGAGCTCTGAACCAGCGTCTGCCGCCATGTCGCGTCAAACCCAACGTAGTAGCCAAAACGCGGGAGGGCTTGACGCAGGAGAGATCAGCGAGCATGCAGGGAAGCCCTCTCCGTGCTGGCTGGGGGCCAGTTCCCAGGCTGGTGGCTTCAGCTGCGATCCCCCATCTCTGGGGGGTCTGGGAAGCATTAGCGTGCTCTGGAGGGGTCGCGACCTTTGGGCTGCCACATGGGACAGCTGCCTCCCTGTGGACAAGTGACGTCACCCTTCCGTGAAGCTATGCCGCCGAATGTCACCGGCGGTGATGTCACCCGCCGCGTTACCGTAAGGCGCGTTCACCCCTGGTCCTCCCTGGGTGTCCTCGTCTGGACCCCGTGTGACGCAAAGCAGCCGGCTCCTCAGTAAATGCTTCAAAGCGGAGCTCAGGAACTCGGCTGGCTCGTGCCGAACAGGCCGCGGTGCGTGTAAATGCTGATCTGCATTAAACACGTTTGATTAATCTCGTTCTGCAGAGTTGGGACGGGGGTAGGCTGCACACAACTCAGGAAAAAGAGATTTTGGTTTTGTTTACTTTGGGGGTTAAGTGGGGACGTGCTGGCGCTTTTAAAATGCCCTTCAGAAATCTGGAATAGTCTCTGTGTGCAAAATGCTGGGTCCTTCCCTTGATTTGCCCCCCCCTTACCGTTTATATATTTTCCCTCTGTTAGGAGCAGAACTCGACTCGGGTTTGGGGATGGGGGGGTGCAGTCAGCCTGGCTTCTGCTGACCCCTCCATGGGCCTATGTAAAAAAAAAAAAAAAACTGCCCAGGACAAAAACAGGAGGAGCAGACGCACTGTTATTACACACTGCTGTGGGGAAACACATTCCAGGAAATATCCCACATCCTGGCTGCAGCCTCTCGACTTGCTGGCTGCTCTGGTAACCTGACTGCGCAGCGCATTCGGTTTTCTCGGTCCGGCCCGCGGAGACCCGCTGTAAATGCTGTCTTTTTCATCCCCGTTAACGGAACTCAGCTTGACTGCCGTTTGAAGTTCTGCCTGAGATTCATCTCCAGATTTCAGAATAATTTGTCTGTGATTTTCTAGGCTGTATGTTTATAACAATACACAGAAATCATTTTTTATGCTTGCCCGTTAGATAAATCATATCCATCTAATACATGTATCTGATACATATTTTTCTCATTGTTAATGTTGTAAGTCACTGAATAATTAATGATCAAATATTATTTTTATTGTTATTGTTACTTAGAATACATATTGATTTGTAATGCCTTTTTTTTTGTCGTACAGACATTAACCAGAACAGGCTTTTATTGAATTGACACGTGGTTCAATATTTGGCAAAAAGCTGAACCAAGTTTAAAAGGGAAGCCATAAAAAAACAGCGATTCCATCCCCAAGAGAAACCCTGAGTGAATGCTGGAAGAGCACAGTAGCTGTAGCTCTGGAACAGCAGTCCTACAGCGGCCAGGGTATCAGCAAGATAATCAGCAACATAGCCGGCATCATTATGACATTGAGGCAGACTAATTTACTGACAGTCAGGGAACAAGGTGGCTCCGCAGAGGCGTATACATCAGGCGAGCAGACAGAAGCCCCCAGATCGACTATATGACTCATGTATGAGATCGGCTGTTTAGTGGCAGCTAAACTGACCATGGATGTATGATAAAGGCTGGATAGACCACCAGAGTGGCAGTATGGGGACATTGGGCACAAGGAGGAACCGAGGACAGGGTAGCGTGCAACTAAAGTAGATGTGAGAACTCATCAAGATGCACGGTAGGCGATCATCACACACAGCCAGCCAGCAGGACCTCGTTTCATGGAGAAACCCAGCCACAGCGTGGATGGGAGTTACTCTATGAACTGCACTCAACCACGAGGTCCAGTGTCACCCAGCCTAAAAACTGCCAAAAGAGTGATTTCTGCACAGAATCCTCAGATGGCTTGAGCTCTGACATTGGCTGACAGCAATTTATAACCCAAACATTAATTTGCAAAGGCTGTAACTGAATAGAGACCCTTCTGAGGAACTCCCTGATTGCGAAAGTACAGTAAAGACGGTCTCGTCAGCATGTTCTGACGAAAGCAAAACACACACTGAGGATTCATTTCTCAGAAATGAAGTTCACATGTCTACTGCTGAGACTCAACATTATGAATGTTTACGAAAACGAATCTAAGGGTTCGTGATAAAATGTGTGCTCTGGCTGTTGTTTTTCCATGTGAGAGTGCATGCATGTGACCAGTTTAGACTAGATATCATATGTAATCATAAATCTGAATATATGACTGGGCTAAAGTATCCAACAACCAGTGTGTGATGAGTTTACAAGAGTCCCGCATAAGATCTTCATAACATTTCCATATGTTATGCTTTCATGTGATGTACATAAACATTTAAAAAAGTTGATCTTAGCCATTGCAATTAAGAAAGTCTTCAAAGAGTCCTGAATACAAGCTTCCAGGCCCAGAGCGGCCAATCAGAGAGTCTCAGGAGAGGTCCTGGTGGGCCGATTAGCTGTTGTGCCAGCCAAAATAATTTGATATGTTTAAAACCAAGCCGGTCGGAAACAAAATAATTTTCAGTTTTAAATTGTGCAATGTCACTTCAGAATGGTAACCAGCAAATTTTATCGCACACAATAGACACGATTGCACAGCATGGAAAAACACGCAAATATGTAGCACGCGTGTGCCTTATCGCTTCAGCACAGTTGCGGAGCTACCAAAGCTAATCACTGCTTAAACAGTTCAATAGTTGTTGGGATAATACGACTTGAATTGTGGCATCATTTGTCAAAGTTCCCACAGAAAAAATGGGCTGGAATTGAACATAAAGCCCCCAGGCTGAAAATTAGTACCACTCCGTGCCTGAAAGCTTCCCAAGTCAGTCATACACACTGTACCACATCATGCCATTTTAGGAGTACAGACTCTCCTCTGCTTACGGCCTATCAGCTTCCGAACGCAGAGGACTGTAAGTCCAAATTGTGTTTGTTGGGCTCCCATTTCCTGTCCATAGCATCATTCTTTTTTCTGAGCGCCAATAATGCCCGATACGCGCAGCAGCGTAGCGTGCGTACTCCCAGCATCCTATTTCTTTGTACTTGCGTATACCCTAAAAATGATGTTGAATAACGACTTACGAACATTTCAAGTTACGAACGGCCGTTCGGAACGTAACTCGTTCGTAAGTAGAGGAGCGTCTGTACATGCACATTCATAAGCTGAGTTCATTAAGGTTGTAATAAGGTCTTGTTTAGTGAAAACAGAGGTGATTTAATGTCCTGTCTTGATGCCCTTGACATCCTCCACTGGTTGTCTCACATCCCATAACCAGCCTGCCTCTCCCACTCCGGTCCAGGCCTTGGGTTCATTGTGGTCTCAGCAAGTATCTCTCTGGTTAAGTATCAAGGAAATGACATAAATTCTGCTGGTAACCCCTCTGGCTGAGGCCCGGAACACCTCCCCTGCGTCAGCACTGGGTGGGGGGGGCGGCCCAACAGCCTGGACAGACACTTATTGTCTGACATGCTAATAATTATAGTTTCAGCTGCTTGTTTGCTATTTGTGCTGCTAATGTTGAAACCAATACAAACGGATAATCCTCCACATTGTTTGGGGATTTAGGATTTAGGATGTAAGCATTTGCTTTTTGCTAACAACTGCCTACTATCACATCCCTGGGCAAATTCTTAGTTGAAGGTTCCAGTAAATAAGTCTCTTTCCAAAAGCTGGAAGCCATTATCAGTGCTACAGAGAGAAAATGTGCATCTTTGGCAGTAATATGCTGCTTTCTCTGCTGAGATTCTCAGTCAGCACAGGCTGAATCCTTAAGACGAAGTGGGCTGTTATCATTCCTAATGGGACTCAAATCAAACTCTTTTCTAATGATGAGAAGCACAAGTCTGTGGGTGATCATTCTTCCTTAGGGGTCTCATGGAGCGTGATACACAAAGCTTGGGATGCCGACTCTGCCTGGGCGTACATTTGCATCCTGGTGAAGGGATGGGTATTTGATGGATTGCTCTTCGCATGAAGAACATCCCACAAGATGCTAACAGATGAGTATTAGCAAAAGCACATCTTTGTGTGATGTTATGAAGTTCGGTAAGGACTCGGAAACTTCACTTTTTTAACGTTGTTTTTGTTTTTACCCTGGGTAAACTCCAGACACCTGTTTCCTATTGTAATCCTTTTGTTGGCATAAATCCTACTCTGATCGTCCTGCTGCTTGTCTAGTGCAGGGTTGCTAGGCTGCTGGACCCGATCCCCAGCGAGCTGGAGGCAGGGGGACATCCTGAATGGGATGCTGATCCGTCGCAGATCACACACACAATCCTACACTATGTACTGCAGGGAGACACCCACGGAATTTGCGGAGAACATGCAAATTCTACGCACATGTTGAGTCTTCTGTGATTTTGCGCGAAGAGGTTTTAGATAAGTCTTCATGTGCATGCACTGTGTCATCCTACTGCAGACATGAGCCCTCACCGGGGATCGACATTGGAACACTCTGCATCATACCTCCTCAGTCACCTCCCAGAATGCACTGCACACTGATTCGCCATCCTACTGCAGACATGAGCCCTCACCGGGGATCGACATTGGAACACTCTGCATCATACCTCCTCAGTCACCTCCCAGAATGCACTGCTCATACAGAAGGTGGTGTTTCCTGTAATTCTGACAGGCTTACCATGTGGGAGGCCCTGCCACTCTACACTTGGGTAAAGCTTTTGATAGCAGTTGTCACGGGATCATGTTTTTTTTTTTGTTTACAGTGGATTTTCCTGGTTAGATGTAGATTGCAGTGCTGTGGGGGAGGGTCAGGCCACCTACATACAGACCCATCCCCCACCCGCAGAGGGTCGCTGTGGTGTCAACTCAGGGGGGTCATGCACAAACAGTTCGAGCTTGACCTGTGCTTTTCCTGTCCAATGGAAGAACAGTCTGCCTGATTACTGCGATTGGAAATGCCATCAAGGCAACAGAACGGAGTTGCCGATTCTGGCCTGTATTTACACTGCCTGCCGTTAAACTTGCTACCTTAATCTATTCATATCTGCAAATTAAATGCAAAAAGCTAACAAGAACGAACCCATCTTCATATAGATTTTCGGCTCCCTCACTAAGTGCTGGATTATCCCCCCGTTCTACTTTCCTGACAGGTTTCTATGGCTAAACGGGAAAATTGTGGGAGTCGCTATATAGGCTATAGTCTGTTTATGAGAGTCTCTTTATGGTTTTATGTCTGTAAAACTGACATGTCTTTAAAATGACATCTGTGAGATTGAGTTTTGATTGGCCCTAAAATGACCCTAATCTGTGTCACATCCCCGTGAGGGCCGTAGCTTTTGCTGAGTGAGCGCGCTGTCAGTCTGGGTTCACTGGCCCCAGTGTGCTATCTAACTAATGTTTTGTTCTCTTCCAGCTGCTGGACTCTCTGCCTTCTCTGCCCTGGGGTCGTCTGACTGCTAACTGATCATAGCAACCCGTGCTTCACTCTCCGGGCCCGTGCAGGAAAACAACGCAATTAGAGCAAAATCGGCCCTGGTGTCTCATCACCCACTGCCCTCATTTGGCCACTCGGAGCCACTTTCTGGATCTTAGAAGAACCACCAGAGCAGAAGTGGCTGTGATTTTCAGGCCAGCAGCAATGGAGCCTCTTGGGACGACAGGTGAAAAATGGGAGATAGGTCAGATTGCAGGGTACGTGATGAAGTCAAGGGCAGACATGGACAAAAATAAAGTGAAAGATGAACAAACATGACAGGGAGGTAGATCTCAGAAGGAATGTGAGTGGATTGATGGGCAACTGCAGTCTGTCATGCACAGAGGTAGGAGACTGATCCCGACTAAGTTTGGTGGACTGAACCATCGGGCCCCACAGAGGGGGGAATGGCTTAGATTTCAGAGCATATCATCTGGGGAAACGCTTGTTGCCTTTGGGCTTTCGGTAAGACGGGAAGAGGGCAGGAACTGTCATGCCCACAGATGTGATTCACGCTCACATGCTCACTGGTGCCTGGATTTAGAATTACACAACCCCCCCCCCCGAACCGGAATCAATGATCCAGCATCATAGTTCCTGTGCTGTGATGCAATAACATGACTGGGCTGGCTTGTAGGAAGCCACGCTGCAGTTTCTGTGAATGGAGAAGATTCAGGCAGCTGACTGCTGGGCAGAAGCACTGGCACCTGCGTCACTGGCCTCCCCATGACTCAGTTCTCCTGCACTGCTAGCCAGCACTGGAATCAATAGCTCCCAGCCGCCCCGTGGGTCCGCTGATCTCGTTGGCTGGGCCTCAGTCATTCTGGCTCCTGGAATTGTTTTGACCCAGCAGTCTCAACCTGATTGTGCCAAAAACATCAGTGGCACCAACCATGGGTTTGCAGTGTTCCAACCTGTGTTAGTCACAGCGCCGCTCGGAGGGGGGGGGGCGCTCATCCGCTATCAACAGGGAGCTCTGCAACGATGCTGACCTGCACTGTAGCCTGGGGGGTGTGGGGGTGCCATGGCAGAAACAGGGCCCCTCTGCTCGAACCCCCCGATTTGGCGAATTATACCAGGGATCCGTATCATTTCAGCTTGAAAATGGTGACCGCATGGGGGTCCAAAGTAGCATCTTCTCAGGGGGGCCAGATTCCCGAGGAACACCCCTGACCCCAGTTACCACATAATCTGAGGAAGTGCCTCAGATTCTTAGGCTGTGAGTGAGCCTAGAGAGGCAGACAGGCAGAGAGGCGGAGAGGTAGAGAGGCAGAATACAGGGCAGAGAGCTGGGGTGAAGTGTGACCTGATGCTGAATAAAAGCATAAAAGGTTTCGATTTTACAAGCAGCCAGACAGGGAGAGCGAGAACAGACACACAAAGACGGACAAAATGGCGGAATGTGAAGGTCGTCACTGACCCCGTAGACAGGGATGGCATCCAGGATGCAGAGCTGGGCCACGCTGTCCTCTTCCACCAGCTCAGCTCCCTTCTCCATCTTTGGAGATATGGGTTCAGGAGGCCAGGGCAGCAGTGACACCAGGGGGCAGTGCAATATCATGGCTGCAGGATAACAGGCCAAGCTGGACATGCTGCTCTAGGGCACCGCAGAACCTTCCAGAACATTCCAGAACAAGCCAGGCTGTTTACTCCCCAGGGATGACGCTGGCTAAGGTCTCAATGCTCCCAATCCAGATGTAATTACAGGCTAGGGTTTCTCACTGGACTGTTGCGGTCCCCTGGGCTGCGACTGGGAATTCCCAATTTGCGAACGTGTCCCAGTGGCTGTGTGTAGCTTCAGCTTTCCTGCGTCTCCACCACCGCCGCCACTGCCGAGGGATTCCAGCTAACCACCCGCCCCCCCCGATCTCGCCCTGTGTCACCTGGCTTAATACCTGTGGGTGGTGCCTCAGATGTGCCCGCCCACCCGGCAGGTTAAAGTCCTGCCATCTCTCAGCACGGGGAGGGACAGGGGGATGTCACTGCTGACTGACACAGGTGGGGAAAAGAAACACAGGCAAGCAAGCAAGAAGGAATTAAAGGGGACTGCAGCATATCTAGTTATAGATCTATAGTTATAGATCTCATAGTATCAACTCAATAGCCAATATTCCTGCAGGACATGTGTTTCACAAGGGAGGGCGTGAAAGCAGCCGGATGTATGTGAAAGGAAACCGGTGCTGGAATGTGTGTACATGCGTGTGCGTGCAGTGAGGACAGGAGTCAGCCTCAAGTCAACCTTTATAAGGAGGGTTAATGAATAGCAGCCCACGCGCTCACGCGCTTGACAGGCAAGCTACACGGAGGCCTGCCCCGAACGGCTGAGGGGAGTCAGAGAGGGCAGGCCAAACGTTAAGCCCCTGCAGACTTACAGACACTGAACCTCGCCCGATGTCGGGGGGGTCTGGGGGGTGTTGATGAGGAGTTAGTTGGTTAGTTAGGCCAAACCAAGCTTCCTGCCTTCAGTAAATCAGTAGCCAGTACAGAGAATATTAACGCAGTGGCTGCGTTCAGAGCTGCGTAGGATGCGCGCTATAGAGGATCCCAGCCACTGCATCCCCTGTGTTTTCGTGCCCCATTCTGCCATTCTGGGTGGGGGCAGCTGGGTACTGGCTGGGATGACTAACCAACACGTTAGTAGATCAGCCCTCCCCCCCCCGCAGCCCCACCAGTGCAGCCCAGGCCAAGCTGTGCAAACGCAGGAGAGCTTCGAATGCTGAAGGTGACGGCGGCTTACTGGGGTCACTGCGCACTGCTGAAGTCCTAAGCAGCCAGAAAGGACCTACCCCGCTACCTCCACGCCACCCCCCTTCCATTTCCTCCATATGTTGTTCATTCCTCTCTTTCTCTCTCCACCTCTAAAGCACATGATTACGCCCCCCGCCACATGTGCTGACGCAGCCCCACCACAGTTTATACAGCTGGGACAGCCTAACGCGCCTCTACCCAGGGCATGTGGCGAGCACACGCGCAGAACGTGGCCAAAGTGAGCCAGGCCTGGATGTCTGCTCTGCCCGGGCTCGGTGCCGCCCGATTACAGTGCATTCTCACACCGGTCACTGGCTGCTCAGCGCCCGATCCCCTCGGGTAGTGCCCAATTTGCACTATGAGTTCACTGGGCACTGACCCTCAGCACAGGGAAGACGGAGGCTTCTTGCTCCCTTCTGCCGGAAAATAGGCCCTGTCCTCCTGGAACTGCCGGCGTACCTCTGATGACCTTTGACCCCCGCTGTTTGAGTGCAGCGTGCATCCTGGTAATATAAAGCCCGGCAGGTCGTAAACAACTCGTGCAAGCGACTCTCTGCCTGGCCCTTCTGTGCTGATAGGTGCCAAAGGTCTGCTGGTCCACCCCACACTGGAGGTTTACAGCCATAAACAGGCAGGGGGGGGGGCAGAGATCGTAACAAAAATAGTCAGTGATAGGCCAAGGCCCTCAAGACATCAGGGTGCCTTAATTAACCCTTTCCATTGCTTGTGCCCAAGTATCAGATGTATCACAATTTCTGTAGCAGAAGGCAGAGTGTTGAAGGGCTGTCACCTGGGGGGTTATTGGTCTAGTGGCTGCTGTTCTGGGAACAGTCTTCTGGGACTCAAAGTAAAATTCTGCTACACAAATATGTAAAAATGTGAGATGTTTCGAACAAAACATGGGCTACACAACTTCAAGCGTGATGTCATTTCCTGCTCAGGGTCTCCGGCATGTTGTCAGCGCTGCTAACCAGACACAAGTATCAATGTGTCAGTATTCCAGATTGGACCAAGAAGGTCCCCATTCAGCCCTTTAAAAATAATGTGAGGTTCTATGCTGCCCTCCACAGGCCATGGGAGGAACAGCAGGTTGAGTCATGTGTGAACTGATAGTGCACAACACGCGAGTTCTGGTAGTGGCGCCAGTACAGCTGGTGCAGATGTGGCATGTAGGAATGCCGTGAGAAGGAGATGGACACTCTCGCCAGGAGAAAAAGCAGGAGGGGTAAAGAGGACAAATGACAGGCCGAGGAGGAGAAACAGACCGACTCCAGGAGTGCCAAGCAGCTGCGGCCCCCCTCTGCTTTTACGCTACAGACTTTATCCGCATTCTGCCTTGGCTTTTGGAAACAGTCTGTTCCCCAGATCTTTTGTTCACGCCTTGCAGAGCACAGACTCACAAA
>JAODJW010000033.1:4120816-4143616 GCA_026777045.1 Hyperopisus bebe | reverse complement strand
GTCTTCTTGGGTGTTTTGTAGTCCTGTTACTACGATGCCTAGGGTGGGTTATTTAATGCTAGATATAAATAGCGCTTCACTTTCACCCCGGATGTACGCTTTCTTTGCCCTCATAAAAAATGAATGCTACCAAGCAGACCGATCACAGTTCTTGCAGTCTGCATCACGACGACGTTTAGTTGCATTTCTGGAGAGTTGCGTGCAGCGCATTTACGGCATTGATTTGATGCAGAAGTATATCAGGCTTTACCGGTTATGGGCATTTCGACGATAAAAGAAAAGATCATAATAGAGATTTGCGTGAAAAGGTATCCATCAACTTATGTCCGGGTTACGTTTCGAAAATTAGGACATACGCCAATTGGTACGCGTCTCAATTAGAATTCAAATATACTACATAATGAGACACAATTTCACACACATTTAAATAAGGTTTGTGGGGGCAGCACAATCGGTGTGTTTTGGACCTTGCCACACGCCACATACGGTAAAATATGTCCGCTAACGTTCACCACGTCTGCTCCGAACGTCCCTCCATACTTTTTATTAAGCCTGTTATGGGGACATAAGGTGGGACATGTTTGATGGGACGTATGTCAATGGATGACTGTGCGTCTAGGATCATGAAATCGAGTCAGGAATATCAGCGTCCTTAAACGCAGACACGACGGCGGTGTAAGGAGCAGAGGAGGCCCCGTGGCGGGCGGAGGCGGGCGGGGGCTCACGATGTTGAAGCGCTGCAGGAAAAGGTCGTCCCCCAGTAGGATGTAGGCCTTCAGCAGGTACTCATAGTAGGAGTCGACTCCGGCCCCCACGCCGCTGTCTGCAGAGGAGCAGCGGTGATCAGCTCCACCCCAGCTCACGCCAACGCCAAGCGCAAACACCCGCCGCTCTGTTTTCTTAACAGCCGCTTCTTAAGTACACAAGCGACGCATCACGCCCCCCCCCCTCACCTCGGCGCACCCACTCTCCAGAGTGGATGTTGATGGTGGTTCCCACTAAGTTGCTGTTCCTCTGCCTCTTCTCCCACAGGAAGTCCAGAGCCCGTCTCGCGTGAGTCTGAAGGAAGACCACAGTGGATGGACGCCCCAGAAGCCACGACCCGTAGCCTCATAAACGCAGACTGACCAAAATGGCCGTAGGGGCAGCAGCCTCGGCAAATCCAAAATAGCGCACGTTACCATAACTAGGACATTATAGGGGAGTTTGGTACTTAACTCGCACCTCAAATATGGGGTCCCCAGTGAAACGGCTGAGGGCTGCGAATTCCAGGATGATAGTGCCAGCACAGGCAGTACAGGTGTCCGTTTCGGTGCCTGTTCGAGTTTCAGGACCCCTCACACCATGCCGTAAATTCACCTACAGAAGACAGACAGTGTTCACTTTTTTTTCCGCCTAGACAAAATATGAGACGACCACCATGGTTTGGATCGGGCATAGCCACATGACACATTAATTATCCCCCCCCCCCCCCCACAAAAATAAAAAAACACCTTTAACAGCAAAGGACAAATACAGCAGGAAGCAGAGCGGAGGAGAGTATGGAGCTGCCCGCCTTTCTCACCACAACCCCACAGATTTCCAAACACAACCCGCTTGCTCGGACACTTGTGAGCTTTGGCGTGAGGCTGGCCGACTCCAGACATGCCAAACCTCAAAGGACTCATCAAATTTTATTTGAAATGAAACATTTTTACAACAATGTTATCACTGGTCATTTTACAGCAACACAGACGTCTTGTTTCCCATTGCTCTGGACGGCAACAGAGCCGCAACCTGCACGCAAACTGATACAAAACATACCTCCTCCCTACACAAGTAACAAAAAGAACAAGGCAAATACCCTGCCCTAAAAAGAGGCACGTTTCACGTGAACAATGACTTCCTCATGAAGACACGCCCCCTACAGGTACTGTAATAGCCTGTAACAGGAGATTATGGCAGAAAATAGATTATCGTCTTGTGGTTGGAATCTTCTTGTGGTTGCTCACACTTTAGCTTGACATCATCCCCGGATCCTGGCAGCAGGATCCGTTTGTTCCAAGAAGATGGCCCCTGGGATGGAACGGAGAGAAAAATAACCGGTTAGGACGGCGCATCTCCTGAGATCGGAGCAGAACAACAGCGGGAGCGTGACAGAATACAGGCACAGCGGGACGCTGAACAGGACGGACACGGCGCATGCGCTACCCATCTGCTAGCGACCTTTCGGCTAACTCTCCAGCTAACAATAATTTCCTGTTAAAAAAAGGGGGGGTGATCTCACTAAGCTAACTTTATTACTGTAAACAGAGCTCTCAGTGATAAAGAATACGGGCAAGACAAGGACGGCCTGTTAATACGCTAAATGTTATCGCAGAACTGACACGTCAAAAAGAGCAAACACGAAAGGACACATAGGAGCCTAAACCCACCCAGAAAAATATTATTTTTGCCTCCTTCCTTTGATGTGATATTTTAATGTGCATATTTAATATCATGACAGCTCAGTGTACTGCAGTGTATCGCCTCACGCCTCCAGCGCTGGGGGTTCGAATTCCCTCCCCCTCACCTTTGCGAGGTGTTGAATGTTTCTCCCGCTGTTCGCATTTCCTGCCATAGCCCAAAGACATGCAGTCAGGCAGACTGGCGTCTCTAAATTGCACATCTCGTGCATGCCAATCTGTCCCAAAGGGCTTTAAGACCCAGAATTCTGATTTCTATGCATCAGAAATGGTTACAGTATTATGTAGGTGTTGTGCCAATAACTGGGACAGAGGTTATTTTTAGAGCACGATCTTTATAATTAAGCTGGCCGCCATGATCTGCTTTAACTATGATCGCAAATAATAAACCAGAAAACAGATAAAAGTGACTGAAGAGAGAAATATATGTAAAAGCCATTACTTACATGTGTGTGCATATGTGAGTCGTGTCAGGAGTCTTGGTCTGAAGATGGTCTTTGTTTTTTTTTTTCCCTTCCTCTCCATGAGGATAAAAAAAAATCAACGATAGCAATCCGGGAAAAAAATATGTTATTTGTTTAGGTTACCATGGGAATAAAGCACATTTAAATTGGACGCATCAGGTATGAGCAACTCAAAACAAAGAAATGAAAAAACACAAATGTATCATTAGCATATCCAGATGAACGGTATCACAAAAAAAATTCTTCTGTTCTCCAAAAAGTCACTGATATCTCCTTGGATGCCTAGATGATCACCGCTTCAGTTCCCAAACCTCTCCTCTTTCATGTAGTTGTTAAATTTTACAGCCAGCTCACTTAATTAATTAGGTAGATATCTAATAATAACAATAATAATAATAATCTGCGATGGGCTGGCCCCCTGTCCAGGGTTGTTCCCTGCCTCAGGCCCATTGCTTCCAGGATAGGCTCCGGACCACCCATGACCCAGAAGGATAAAGCGGGTTGGAAAATGGATGGATGGATGGATGGATGGATGGATGGATGGATAATAATAATTATCGATCCTTTATTGTCCCCATGGGGAAATTCTTTTTTCCCCTCAACTTGCTCTTTGGAGAGTAAGCTGGCAGCGAAGGACAGCCACCGATAGCGGCACCCAGCATGCTGGGGGTTAAGGACCTTGCTCAAGGACCCACAGACATGCTGAGGCTGGGTTTGAACCGGCAACCTTCTGATTACAGGCACACAGGCTTAGCCCTCACAACTTGAGGTACTGATTAGATAAAAAGGGTATGTTAGAGATAAATACATACATGGGTATATGGGCAGTGGTGGCTTAATGGTTGGGGAAGCGCACTTGTAATTGAAAGATTGCTGGTTCGAATCCCCAACCAGCAAGGCACCACTGAGGTACCCTGAGCAAGGTACCACCCCCAAGCACTGCCCCCCAGGCGCTGAATTAGCTGCCCCCTGCTATGTCACATTGTCACATATGGGTTAAAGGCAGAGGACACATTTCGTTGTTGTGCACTGTGCGCTGTGGTGTGTCAACAATGACACTAAATTAAAATTCTAAACTCAAAGTCATAGCAAATACTGGGGTGACATCAGGAAAGGTTTTGAAGCTGAGCTGACACTGACAGACGGCAAGATCTTTACAGCAACATAGAGATCATTAAATTTCTTTATCGTTTCCGTAGTACAGTTAGGGCAAGTGCTGGCTATTAAAACACATACAATGCAAATAAAATAAAGCAGGACAAGTTCACAGAATAGTCTTCTAAGGATTACAATCCTACATTTCCGCTGGTGCATGGCCCTAATCTATGAATTGGGAAGGATCAGACAGATTACAAACCCATACACACACACACACACACACACACACACACACTAACACCTATTAAATCCTCCAGCGCTTATACAGAAGCTCTTCTACCAGAAAGAAATCAATAATTCCCATTTTGTATCTGAGACTTTGATCTGCCTCTTTGCTTCAACGCAACATCCGTTGATTCACGTTGGAGGGCCGCGCTAACGATTAAACGTGGATACTAATTAGCTGTGTTAAGTACTTAAAGAGCGTCGAGACAGACACTGGGTAAATGAGAGCAGGGAATGCTAATCGCTGTGCCTTTTCTGCCAAACTATGCCACCAATAAATAAATGAAGTCAGGGGCCACAGTTTCAGGGCAGGCGGCTAAAGCGCGGGGTCATGGTTTACAGGGACGGGCAGATGTGTGTGTGTCTCTGCTCACCCTGGGGTACGGCAGTCCGCTGCTGGTGTTGAAAGCAGGAAGCAGTCGCACTCCCAGGTTCTTGGCCATTTCCAGCAGTTCATCCTGGTACCAAAGCATGTGTTGCCCCCCATCCTTAAGCAGCACGGCCATGGAGTGCCCCCCCAGCAGCCCTCTGCCACAGCAAATGAAACAGAAGACATTAAACATGTGCTTCGGGGGGGGCTTTTCCCATTATAATCCCTCAAAACTGCACCCCTCCGCCCAGTGCAGTCCCTCTCTCACCCCAGCACACGGATGTTGGTCTCGAACACGGATACCACGACATCGTTATCCAGCCGCACGTCACTCAGAACCTTCCGGACCGCCTCCTCAAACTCGGCCGTCTTGTTCAGGAGCTGAGGGGGGTGGGGGGGGGAGAGACGTCACAAGGGAGGATGGGCCGAGATGCCACCAATGACCCAGATATGAGACCGGAAGGTCACTCACCGCCAAAGTGTCAAGAGTGTCGATGAGGGTAAGGGAGAACCTGCGCAAAGGAAGGCAGACAGTCAGGGACACAGCGCCTCACGGTGGGGAGCCATTATATGGGCTTGTGGGGGCGTTTGCCACAGGCTATGTGATCTGCATCACTCAGCATGACCTCACCGTTCATAAACAAACCGAAACACACTTAAGTTCCACCATCATCAATCCAGCTGAGACAGCACCCCCCCCAACTCACTTTCCTAGCGCGTCGTCCACATCCCCGCGGCTTGGCTCCAGCCCCCGCACACGGCCCCGGCAGGAGAGGGGCATCAGCTCATCCGCTGGGTAAGCGTGGTCCTGCCGTGGAGATCACACGCGCGACACGGTGATCCCGCATGCCACCTCAACCAGTCCCGCTCAAACCGGTTTCCCAGCAAACTCGTTATAAAATGGAATTCTCAACATTTTCCTCAGTGACCTACGTCAGCAGATCTGGGTCAACTGCGATTCTATAAAGTTCACCGATGTACAGTACAGGCCTAAAGTTTGGACACACCTTCTCATTCAATTGAATGAAAAGGTGTGTCCAAACTTTTGGCCTGTACTGTACACCGAACAAACAAATATACCACGACTTCCTTAATAACAGTCCCACTGACAGACCTGACCCTTTGTCACTCTACAGTCACCATCAATATTTGTTAAGAAAACTTGTTTTGCATTTTCAAAATACACATAAGAATTATGCAAACACTGGGCGATTGTGACATACCATGTAGTTCTGATAAGCATGGTCAAACATCTCCACCACCTGATTCCTGAAGGTAAACAGAAGACATTGACGCCACAGGTGTCCAACTGCAGGTTCCACCTTGCCAGCCTTGTCCCTGGCTTACCTGAGTCTGTGTCGCTCCTCTCGCTGCATGGTCAGCACCAGTCGAAAGATGGTCCCCAGCAGCAGGAGCAGGAGAGGCGCCCCCACCGCTGGGCGAAGGGTCTGCATAGTCCACATGACTGAGAACCTGCCACTTAGTCAGCAAGAGCCCCTAACAGGCATCACACGGAGACTGAGCGTCTGTCACTGGGGCAATTACACAAACCTGACAGCTTGAGACCCGAACTCAGGGGAACTCCAGCAAAGAGCTATACACTGATCACGCCTTCCGATTAAAGCCTGAAACGGTTTCTTCGGGAGGTGAAGGCAGGGAACATCAGCAGGTGGGCACCCAGCTGGCATCTCTGACACACTGAAACATTACTCAGATTTCACTTGCGATACCAGCACTGCTCACTGATCGGAAGCGTGCTCGTCTATTACGTGGAAATCCGGATTTTCACCACGAGCACGTCCACTATTACCGCAAGTTAGAACAGCTTTTGTGCCAAATGCGCGTGTCAAAATACCGTTAAAAAACATCAAACACGCTAAACAAAACACTGAATAATTTACATCCTCGGATACAAACGCAAGTGACATACGGGTTGGCCTCTCGTGTCAGTCTTTTGTGAAGTTATCAGGGTTCACCTGCCACAGGCAGACCGAAACTCCGAGTCCGGATCACACCCAGCGTGACTCCGAAGCCCGATCCGTTAATGTGTGACACGTCGGCACACGACCAGCTAATGACAGTTCGCCGTTACCGACCCAGCAGCCCCATAGTAAGGGAGCTGATCGCTCCTGATCCCGTTATCTCTCTGCCTTTCCGCCGGCGTCCGGGACTGAGCAAACGCCAGAAAGACGCCGCTCCACTTAAGCGGACGGCACACGTTTACCTTCGCCTACACACAATCTCATCTTTTTCTGTACTTTGGCCAGATATCTCGCCTGTAAACGTCCGGTTTCCAGCTGTCCTACTCGGAGCTGTTAGCTAGCTAACCTCAGATATCGCTCCCCCTTCCTGCAGCCTGCCCAGCTCTCTAGCCGCCGTTATCCACCGAGAGACGCGTCCCTTTATTTTATCTATCATCAGGACTCATACCCATCGTACAGCCTGAGAGATCACTAGTTTAAGTCACCTTATTATTGTCTATTATTTGTTCCTTTTTTAAGCTATCTTTTACACATTTTAGCCTAATGTTAGGATAACAAAAGAAAAAACAAAAAAAAACACAATAGCGTTGACTCTGATGAGAGTATCTTGTCTTCTTACGGTGCTCCCTGTGCGCAAATCGTTTGGCGATCGCAGCTCCCTCGGCCCAGTCCTGGTACCGGACCCCCAACCCTGGTCGTGTCTCTTCCCAGCTGCCACTACCGCAGAACAGCGACACCAGACGTCATCAACATCCGCATCCGGGTACTGCCCCGCCCCGCCCCCGTGTGCCATGTGCAATGTGGCTGGCTGACTCCTTTGGTTTAACTCTTTGCGCCTATGGCATGCAATACGCGCCTCCATATAACTGTATCACATAATTGACACAAAAACGAAACACTTCCACAGTGTCCTGCACAGACTTTTCGCCGATGGGCAAGTACACCATCACCCCCCCCTCCTGCAAGTCCCTGCGCTTCCATGTCCTTTATTCAAAAAGTTTCAAGTTTTATTGTCGCATGTATTTGGGAAACGAAATGATCATCTTGCTGGGGTGATGGGACAAACAACATTGCAATATAAGAATAAAGGAGGCAAAAATAGAGATGAGATATCTATCCGGGATGTGCACATTTATACCAAATAGCGCTGAAAAAACGCATGCAGTACATTGACAATACAGTAATGTGCAACACGGTAGATTTTATTCGTTTTTGACAATTCTGGATGTTGCGAGGCGTTTTATTTATTTATGTAGTTCATTACGCGAGAAAACAAAAACCATGTTTTTTTTTACTATCTCAAAGACAATAAAAATATTTAAGAGAGACTGTCACCCTTCAGTAGAGGATGGTAAAATGCCAAGAACATAGGCAATTTTACTGGGGGCACAATTACACTTGAAAACGATTTTTGGGGCACATTAGGTTAAATAAAATAAATTATTATTATTATTATTATTATTATTATTATTATTATTATTATTATTATTATTATTATTATTGTCTGGATGAATGACTGGCTGGGCTGTCCCACCTTGCACCCCCTGGGCGAAAAGCCTATAGAGCCGCCTATGATCAGGAACGGATCGGGCTGTTTTGCAGTTTGTAGTGGTCAACCTAACGACCTTGCTACCCCGACTGTATTACAGAAGATTATCCATATTTACAAGTGCAGAGCTTGCACCGCGTGACACGGTGACACAGTCATTAGCACTGTTACCTCACGCCTCTGGGACTACACTGACAGAAAAAGGGTACAGACCTGGTACAGTTCTGTTCCTCACCGTACAATCATGGTAATGTGAAGTGGCGTCACCAAATTGTCCATGTGTGTGCTTTGGGCTGGCGCTTTGGTTATTGCTTGCTTTGCTTCGGACCCCTCACCCCAGAATAGGACAAGCCGGTATGGAAAGTGGATGGATGGAAGTTTGCAGCATTATTATAACGAAGAACGTGCAATAAGAACATGAATGACAAACTGAACTTTCACTATATTCTTTCATTCTCCATAAAAAGTATGTCTTGTTTGTTTGCAGCATTTGGCAGACAGACCATCACAAAACGTAAACATACAAAATACATAGAAATAATAATTCTGACAGGGTGGGTTTCCTACTGGATTTCGAAAACTATTAAGGTAAAACCGAGTCCATAATGTATGATTATGTGTGGGTCCTCTTTTCTAAAGGCGCTCTCATGCTTCGTGCCCAGTTTCAAACATGTCTCAAACACTGATAATAAGGGAAACTGCAAAATGGATGGATGTTTATCCCCTGCAATCGCTGGACGTAAACGCTAGTCGGCGTTAGACGCCCGTCTCGCTTCAAACTACACTTCCCATGAAGCTGCTCACATGACAAAATATCACATGATAAGCTTGTGCCTGTTACTTCTAAACTCAGCAGAATGGAAAAATTCGTGTATTGTAGTATCCGAGTTATAGCTTACGGAAGACTGAACATCTGAGGGAGTTCGTTTTCAAGGTGTGTTTACTTATAACATGCAAATGGTAAAACCACAAGTTGTATAATGACTGCTGTGACTTAGATTTGATCATTTTACCGTACGGAGAATATAGTGCACGAATTGAAGTTATTGCTGTTATGCTATTGCAGTGAGAATGAAATATCCGCTTCGGGTAAATTATGATAAATATAGGCCTACTTCCGTTGAAAAATAACCAAGAAACAATATTAATATAAACGAATCTTATTGTTAAGGTTGAGAAGGCGACGTACGGACAAAAATGTTAAGTAGTGTATCCTGTTTTCTTCGTTTTGTTCTAAATCCTCCAGTTCTAGACTAAAGGTACTAATTAATAATGTACACGTAATTAAACTAAAGAGGTGATAATGTCATATGACAAGGTTTACGGGAAAAGAGGTGCCTAAAATCGGTATACTTTTAGCGACAGATTTTTGCTGTAAAACGGCATCATTTAGGTCATTAATCTTGTATAGAAACCTCAATACTTTTTAAAAACGGCTTGTTACCTGGGGAAAAGTTTTTAGTAAATTCAACTGCCGTTTTGGGTTAGTCTGTGCTTGAACCTCCTAGTAGGTGAACTACAAGGTACAAAGGTGAGTATAGAGGGTGTAGGGATTAGACTACTTTAGATTATAGACAGATTTAGGTTATTGTAGAACTGGCTTTTAATAATAGTGTATGCATTAGGCTATTACCAGTAAAATATTACAATCCGCGCTTGAAACAACCTGCTAGTTGGAGCTGACTGCTGCAGCATCATGTCACTGTCGTTATTCGGCAATCACATTTAGAAATAAGGAGCCGTTATGACTTTATTAACGTGACTTTTTTCTCCTTGATTTTTGCCTTGCAGGGATTCACAGCACTCCAAAGATGGCTTCCCTCGTAAACAGGAAACTTACAGGGCTGGTGGCTGCCACTTTTACCCCGCTCACTCCCCAAGGGTACGCGCTCCTTCTGCTCTTGCCGTAGCGTGTTTTGCTTTCTGCTCTCTGTTAACTTCAGTCTCCTTTTGGCAGTGAGCTCAACCTGCCTGTGATCGGTCCCTACGTTGACTACCTGGTCGAGAAACAAAGTGTCTTGAATGTGTTTGGTGAGTTTGGGCAGACGAGTGTTAATAAAAAAACATGCATCGACGTGTTTTTGCCTGTACAAGAAGTCGTTCGACTTACGACCTGTACGACTTGTGACTTTACGGCCGTTCTGAGAACGCAGGTATGTGGCCAGGACTGCGGCATGCCTGCCAGCGCCAGTGTTGCCCTACGTGAATATATGACAGTTTCCACCCCTACTGCTTGTAGCAGTGATCTAAGAAAATGGCAATAAAAAGGTTGAAAAACACCAAACAATATTACATAAAGATTATATAATTTTATTATACAGTATACTGTACATATGGTGATTTTTGCACATAAAATAAAGGGCCGGCTTATGACTGGTTAGTCAGAATCAATGGCGGTCATAAGTCAACAATGACCTTTACATTTGTTTCCATATGTGAATCTTTTTATGACACAGTAAGATACATCCTGTAGTATGAACCCGGGTTCAATCCCCACTGTGACTTGTTAGCTGTCTGTGATTAGGAGACCCAGAGGACACAGGTGTGACCTGTGTTTTGTTGGGTGGCTGTGACGCTTTATACTCAACTGATTGGTTGAAACAAAATCGTGGTCTGGACTTTTAGTCTCTGGACCGGATTTACTCAACTCTGGCTGTTTGTTTCCTACTCTTTCCCTTTTAGTGAATGGGACAACAGGGGAGGGGGTGTCTCTGTGCACTGAAGAGAGAAAGAGACTGACAGAAGAGTGGTGTAGGAGGGGCAAGGGCAAGTGAGTGTGCAAGGGCAAGTGAGTGTGCGTGTGCGAGCGCACGAGCGCGAGAGGCTCATGGTGCTGTCCTTTTCAGACTGAATCAGGTGATCGTACACGTGGGCTGTTACAGTCTCAGGGACTCTCAAGAACTGGTAAGAACTTACCTCAACTTCTCAAATGCTGTGACAGACTACTTGCTGTATATGCAGTTTGTTACAGTAGCAACCCCATCTATCCCTGCCCTGTGCAGTGGTGTTACACAAAGTGTTGGTGGACCCCAGAATGCTAATCGGTGCCTTTGCCACAGGCTCGCCATGCAGCCGAAGCAGGGGCTGATGGTATAGCTGTCATCGCTCCCTCATTCTTCAAATCTGCTACTGCAGGTCTGTGCCTTTTCTGTGAGCCACATCTTTGTGTTTTTTTGTTGATGCCCCCCTGAATTGGCGCGTCCTGGATGAATTGCAGCTGCCGCCGCTGTCTGCTTTCCTCTTCCCGTTTCAGATGGCATTCGCTGGTTCCTCCAGGAGATTGCCGCTGAAGCTCCAACTCTGCCGTTTTACTACTATCACATTCCTGCCATGACGGGGCTCAGCTGTGAGTCCTTGGCTTATTTTAGCTGCTAACGCAGCTGCAGATATGGCTCCTTGTCGGCCAGATAAGGCTGCTGGTAAAGAGGCTGCGTTAGCAGTCTGCTTATTGCCTGCAGTCAGATGCAGCCGTTTCAGTAGCCAGCCCATCACATCCTTTGCCACTGCTGTCCTTTATTCAATACCTGATCTGATGTGAACTCTGCCTTGGAGTACCCACGCCTTTCTCATCCTCCAGTGCGAGCCAGGGATGTGCTGGAAGGGATCGATGCAGTTATTCCCACCTTCAGGGGGCTGAAGTTCAGCGGCAGTGACCTGATGGATTTTGGCCAGTGTGTGTCTTATGCAAAACCACACTGGTCGCTGCTTTATGGCGTAGATGAGGTCAGAATGTGTTCTGTATGGCCGTGCCCGCTCTGTGCCCCGTGCTGTATGGCCGTGCCCGCTCTGTGCCCCGTGCTGTATGGCCGTGCCCGCTCTGTGCCCCATGATGCTTTCAATCCACCGCTTTCCCCCTTCTGCTTCATAACAGCCGTGACCGTCTGCCCGCTCATTGCTGTTCCTCTGCGTCTCTGCATGCCACGAGCTGATTGGCTCCCTGAATGTCGGTCCATTCCTGTACCGCCATTTGGCCCAGGGACCTAATCCGCGTCCGTCAGTGTGCCTCGTCTCCATTCTCTGCCGGTACTGCATCAGCCCGCTGTAACACTCACGGCTCAGCCAATCGAGTGCGTGTCTGGAGGTGACATCACTGCTAGCGGCGTTCCCTATGATTGTGTCGCACTTTGGCTTAAAGGGGGATTTTCTCTGTTTCGACTTACAGCAGCTGCTTGCGGCGTTATCCATGGGCGCCAACGGCGCGGTGGGGAGGTCAGTCTGTACTTCCGAAATCCCCCCCCCCCCAGCTCTAGTTGATTGACCCCTTGGCCTTGGTTAGCCTGCCATCGCAGCACTGCCGCTAACGTGGGCCTGTTCTCCTCAGCACCTTTAATTACCTTGGGCCCCTGGTGAACAGCTTGCTGACGGCCTATGGCAAAGGGGACGTCAGCCAGGCCAGGACTCTGCAGGTAGGCGCCCGCGTGCCCCGGGTTCAGCTTTGCTGCCCGTTGTGCCCCGAAGCTCTGACTGCCGTCCTCTCGTTCAGTTGCAGATGCAGGAGTTTCTGCGGCCCGCCGTGAAGCAGGGTGAGTGTGACCCTGACCGTGTGGCCTGTACACCTGTCTGGGGGGGTGGATTCTGAGGGGCTGGGTGCGAGCCGTGCAGTGCGGAGCCGTGCAGTGCCGTGCAGTGCCGAGCCATGCTGTGCTGTGCACCGTCTGCAGGTTTTGACGTGGCCATGAACAAGCAGTTGATGAGCACGCTCTCCGGACTGCCTCTCGGACCCCCCCGCCTCCCCTTGCTGCCCTGCCCCACTCAGCTCACCCTTTCCGTTGCTGAGCGAATCCAGCAGGTCTCCAGGGAGCATCGCAGCTAACAGCGGAGGTGGGATGCAGCAAGGGGAGAATATCCCAAAATTAGGAAGCACTGCGCGTCCCCTCCTTCAGCTGCACTCAAACGTTCCAAGCGGCGTGGTGGCATCGCCCCCTTGCCACGGCATTAACACATGATCAAATTCTGCTCTGTCTTTGTATCTGTTTACAAAAGGAACAAGGGAATTTTTAACAAGATTTTTTACAAGTAAACAAACTTTATATAATCTGTATCAGTTTAGAGGCGTCTCCATGTTCATGTTCACTCACAGTAAGTCAAACATTTTCCAAAACATTTCAGCTGCTACACACACAGACACTAGATGTCACCTCATTGTCACATTTTGATGTCATCTGTGAGCCTAATTCAGTGTCCTTTTTGATGTTACCATCATCTTTGTTGAGTACTATCCTAATCATTTCACCTTAATCCTTGAATTTATATTATTCATTATCACACATGTACTGTAATATCTAAGAGCTGCTGAACAATTAACGGATACAATTAAACATAGTCACTAAATACTGTGAGTGAAATTCCTTTCCTGATTACGATATTCATAACGTGAGGATTCCCCATTTGTCTAATTTTTAGAATTATTTGGAAAATGAAAAAGCTGGATAAGCAGTTACTGATTTGATTTGGGTATGATTTGTGAACCCCTCTGAAGTGGACATTTTCCATTACCCACCTGCATTATGCAATCAATATGGAGTACCAAGTGTTCAGTGATCAAATAATTACTTCAATATAATGATATTAACAATGAAAGCAATACAAGATTTAGTGATAAGTAACAAGTGAAAGTAGACTGAAAATGAGACACTATGAGAAACTGGCTGCGTTTTCACATGTTAAGTAACGTACAGGTTATCCAGCAACATATCACACTTGATAATATAGCATGCAGGTGTGTACCTGGTTCCTATGACCTTAGCACTGGAAATATGTCAGCAAAAGGTTTTATGATGTTGCAGATTGATGCTAAGAAAAAGTGTCAACTAAATGAATATTTTATACACTAGTTCTGTGCATTTGATCTTGTGCAACGCATATCGCAGGAAAATCTTATGCTGTGACACCATAGAACTCTTGTCTTCAGATTTTAACCGCTTTCTGAGAATATTACAGCACTGCCAGTCTGAAATGGGTTTGGTTTAAAATATGGATAATTCTGCAGTAATTATAGGATATCACATGTTAGACACCTGAACACTGCATTAAACACTGTAACTGCTAGAAGTGAATGTTCGTTATTGAACACAGTTATTCAATAACTCTTATGTAACAAAGTACCAAACAGTCCAATTATTTCACCTGTTTGATGTGTTGCTATCATGCACATAATTGCACATTCCCTGTACCCTTGCAGCTTATACACATCTAAATTGAAGCAGTTATCTATTGTTGTAGGATTATCAATGAAAATCTGGAATGTGTGCAGACATTCCGGAGCCCTGTGATCTAGGCGGAACAGCAGTGCATGTTACAGACTGTGTGATGTGCTCTGACACGCTACATGCTGAAGCCACCCTGGTCATGTGACGGAACCTTTCCTGCCAATGAGGGCTGCATATTGGGGTCAGCGCTGGGGGAAGGGCTGCTTGGCTGTTCCCTGCCACCGGGCTATACAGAGACTAACATGGACTTTCTATGCACAAATATATTGGTTAAGTGGTCAAAAATGTGATTTGTACAGAAAGCTTGGATGTCATGTGATGAGATTTGATTGTGATTCTAGGTCATCAAAAACTAGAGAAAAAAAATTGAGAAAAACTGAAAAATCAGCAAGAACACTGACAAAATGCTTCTTATTTGGCCTGGGTTCCTCTTCCTCATAGCACTCATGGGTTAGCAGGCAGAACACGTGACGTGATTTCTACACTTCCTGTAGACCTGCCTGAAAACTGAAAGCAGTGCAGGTATCAGGAAGCAGGCTAGTCTTTGAGTGAAAATGTCAGCAAATGTTGGAATTGATGTCTCTCTCTGACAGCTCCAATATTTGAAAGACCCTTGATCTTTTTCAGAGTAGACGCAATGAGCGCACTCTCCTGAACGTCACGGGGATGTGTCTCTTAGTCAGGTGACCAGATGTACTGGAGTAACCTGAGGGATGAGAAGAATGAGCAGGGATGTGTGTCATTTGACTTTCTTTCATTCTTTTTTTTCTTTCTTTGTCTTCCCTTTTCCCCATTTTTATTATTTTGTTATTCTGTATAAATAATGTAGCAATGTATACAGTAATGTAACGTGCCCTGTGGGCGTCTCTGTAGTGAAAGGTGCTATATAAAAATAAATTGAACCGAATGGAGCTGAAGATCACTGTGTGGATGAGCTTGGAATACGTCTCGAAGTGCCTGTTTGTTAAAAGGAAAAATACTAGACATTTTCCTTAAACCTAAACTTTTCAGTAGAGATTCACTAGTCAAGAGGCATGTTAAAATTAACCTGCTGAATGGACAGTGTATATCAGCGCACAACTCAGTGCAGATTATTTTTACGTTTTTGCATTTAGGACCAGAATTCCAATGGTTTAAAGTCTGTGAAGTTTGACGGGGCGTCCCGTTGTGAAGCTTGCCTTGGGCAATGTGTTAGCTTCAACCGGCACTTGGTCGTAGGCTGAAAGAGTCAAATATAACGTGCAAAATGATGGATATAATAGTACTGTTTCCTTGTTTAAGTATGTATACAGTACACATAGGACACAGAACAATAGCTGAAACAAGTTTCACTGTACGTCTGATGTTCGAGTCTGATTACAATTACTGTCACGGAACCTTTTTTATACGGATCACGTTGTATTTTAAGGGAGGACGTAATTGAGTGACACACCAGCATCACTTCCGGCCAACTCAGCGTCAGTGTTTTCATTGCGCTGATAATCTAGAGTACTTGCTGCTGCAGTGATATCCGGAGGGTCGAGTTTTCTGTATCTCACAGTCGTTTTTTGGGATAGTCAGAACAATTGGCTTAAAATGGTTTTGCTGACAATGATCGCTCGGTTGGCCGACGGCCTGCCTCTCGCCGCCTCCATGCAGGAGGATGAACAGGTTAGATTCAATGTTATCGCGAATGAATGTTCAGCTTGAGTGGTTCTTTGAATAGCAACAATTAACGAGTCCTGGTTAATAAGATGGCATAACATGGAATGTTAGTAATAGGTGTCAGTTTCAGATATTACATATTCAGTTGTTATGTATGTTTCTTGATATGACTCTGAGCAATGGTTTTCCGGTTGTTGGGAACCTGGCCATTTGTCTTGCACTAGCTGGCATGAGTCAGAAGTTGTTTTGTAACTTATAAATGAAGAATCGGTAACTTCCTGGCGTGACGTGGATAGGCAGCACTGTACTGCACTGCTGTCAGATCAGGCGGTCACCTTCTCTGCACTGGTCCCTGATGTATAAGCCACTTAAAAATGTTACGTCATCACTCTGATAGAAGCTATTATGCAAAACTATCGCGAATATAAATTGTTTAGATATCGTAAATATTTTATCAGTGAAAGTTATCTAGCAACCAAACAACTAAACCTTTTAAAGCCCGTGTTTTTTAAAACTGGTTTCTCACAATGTGCTTCTCTTTCCCCCGCTCTCGTGAAGGGAAGTGAAAAGGTTTGTGACAAATACGGAAAGATAAAAATTGATTCGGTGAAGTTTTCTACACTGCCTTGTTCTTGGAAAAAATATTTTGCTAATGAGCTAAAATGGTTTTGTTTGAAAAACTATTGCCGGTGACGCGGGGCTCAGCTGGGCCGGGACCTACAGCAGTACCAGAGCCAGGCCAAGCTGCTGTTTCGCAAACTCAACGAGCAGAGCCCCACACGCTGCACATTGGAGGCCGGCGCCATGGCCTTCCAGTGAGTACCAAACCTCGACATGCCAGTCACACCCCTTTGTGCACCCCTACCCAGGTTAACCATTTTCAATTTTCACTTAATATGTATTAGAAATACACTCAATATTCTTTGCGTTTACAGTATGTTCCGCATTTGAGTACCTTTTATTAGTCATCTCCATAACTTTCTCTACCAGTTATAACAGGAAAGATCGTTCAAGGCATCCTTTCAACAAGGGACATTAACTACATAGGATGAAACGGTTAACTATTGCATTCAAGGTTAAAGAACAGCCTGGAATTTGATTATGCCGTCAACTTTTCACTGGCGGTTTATGTTGTATGGTAACACCATCTCATACTGAAAATGGAATGCACACCCCCGTCACTAAAGGGTTTCTTCCTCTGTTGTGTCCCCATAGCTACGTAATTGAGAAAGGTGTGTGTTACCTGGTCCTGTGTGAGGCGGGCTTCCCAAAGAAGCTGGCCTTCGCGTACCTGGAGGACCTTCAAGCTGAGTTCCACGAGCAACATGGGAAGAAGGTCCACAGTGTCTCACGCCCGTACTCCTTCATAGAGTTCGGTGAGGGCGATGGCACCTCCTCCTGGTTGGCATGTGCTTTGAGCGCTGCTGGGTTCTCGCTATCCAGGCTCACCACCTTACCTGTGTGCACCTTCCTCACTGTTATGACTTGGTCTGCAGCGATGCCAGGTTTGAGGAGAGAAGTAGGACTTGAGATCTCAGAAGTTCCCAGCTCAGATCTTAGGAAGGCTCTCTGCTTTTACCCTTGAGCAAATTGCTTAACCCAAATAACGCCATGTAATAAGCTTATGCAGCCTACGATTTGTTTTGGATCATTGTCATGATGCTGATACAGAAAGTATTCTGGCGCCAAACCGTACTTGCTGCTGAGGGACTCGTCTCGTGTGTGTTTTACCAGATACCTACATCCAGAAAACGAAAAAGTCGTACATAGACAGCAGAGCACGTAGGAACCTCGGCAGCATCAACACGGAGCTCCAGGACGTGCAGAGGATCATGGTGGCCAACATCGAGGAGGTGCTGCAGAGGGGCGAGGCCTTGTCTGGTAAACAGTCCTCGCTGTGCAGCACATGCCTCATTCTGCCCTTGGTTGTAATCAGCTCTGCGCTACTAGGCTAACATTAATCTGCTAAAGTTGTTAGCGTAGCAGGCTGATAATGGCTGTCGTTGTTTTGCCTCCCCCTACACTGTCCTCCAGCACTGGACTCCAAGGCCATGAACTTGTCCAGCCTATCTAAGAAGTACCGCAGCGATGCCAAATATTTGAACACTCGCTCCACCTACGCCAAGTTGGCCGCCGGCGGCGTGTTTCTCATCATGCTCATTGTCTACGTACGCTTCTGGTGGCTCTGAATTGGGGGGGAGGGGAGTTAGGACTTGAGGGAGGGTGAAGGGAAGGCAGAGAAGCGGGATCCAAGGAGGTCTGAAGACGAGCGTCCGGATGGAGGAACAGAACATAAAAGGCTACGTTACTACACCAGGATCCATCCTGCTCTTTAGACTGTCAGGTTGGATGCTTTTCTGTCGGTAGATCGACACAGATCTGTAATTTACTATTAATGTTATTCTTAATGCTGGGTTTAATTGACAGCAGCACAACATGTTTGATAATGGTTGATGTGTATGAGTGTGAGAGAGGATCTGGTTTAAGTTAAAGAGGATGTGCGTGTGGACGTGCTCTTTGTGTCAGTCTCTGTGTCTAAACGCTAATGGGTGCCTCACCTGCCGCAGCTTTTGTGCTGCGTGGCAGAGCTGGGGGTGAGGGTGGGGGTGGGGAGTGGGGGGTGGGGGATGAGGCAGCAATGCACCAGTACACCTGTCTCTGTGCTGTGACTTGCTGAAGAATTCAAGGGGAGTTTTGTGTCATCTTAACAGGAGTCGTGTTTACTCTGAGAACAAGGGACGTTTGTCATGTCTGTGTCTGAGCTGATGATCATAAGTGTTACCGGACCGGATTCCCATATGTATAGACTGACAAACTTAACGGTACATTGTAAAAAGTTTACATATATGGTATGTTAAAAAAAAGGCAAGAAAACATTATTAGCAGTTTGAAGCAAATATGTACATGAGTAAATGAAACCTGCAGTTACAAGAATAAAGTTAGCGACTGGCACAGATTTTTGTCGCTGGATAATCAAGCCGAGTCTTATTATGAATCTAAACGTGTCGTTGTTTTGGTATCAAGTTCCATTTACAGTCTCTAGCCAAATCTGCGGCTTTGGCACCCAAGAGGTGGCGGTGGCCGTTTTCAGTGACGAGCTCCAGGTCAGTGGCGGTCCCCACGTGGTCAGTGGCGCTGTGAATGCAGTGCGCAATATCGCCCCAGTCAGTTACCCAGCAGTGACGGCGAAGGATAATTGCTCGGTGTTAACTATAAAGTTGGATCACAGTCAACAACTATTCCAATCTTTAAATTATTGTTTAACATATTCAATAGCTTACTATATTTTCACCGTGTTTATGCTGCGCTTTGCAGCTTTACTCTGGTGCAGTGTGTGTGGCCCAGTCTGCCCAGTAACGTTTTAAGGTCACATCGTAGCGCTGTGCTTTCGCATTGGCTGCCACGCGCAACAATGTATGGCGTGTACAGCTAACATCGATTTTTCTAAAGCACGTGTTTTATTAACAATTAATTTGCATAAAGAAGCAGTTTTGTATTTAAAAATCAAATGTGTGCTAAAAATTATGGTTTCGGGAAATATAGACGTGTTAGTTAATTGGAAGGACGCACCAAGTGTGCAGCAAACCTTCCCGGCATCACTTCATATAATTTTATCATTTTAAATATCCAACACCGGACGCCCCCTCCGCATGACTGCAGCGCTCCGTCTTCGCCAGCAGGGGGTGCTGTGTGTCGGGGAAAACATGCCATGTGCTGTATACTTTTTGGATTGCGGAAGGCTCAACCGAGTTCGCAATTCTGAACTCTCAGGCAAGTGTATGCCTTACACTGATTAAAAATTAAAACCATTATTTCAGTGGATTATGTAGTTAATGTATAAAATGGTGTGAAAACACTCACTGAGTGAAATAATTAACTCGCTGAATCCGGGATCGGTGCTAACTATTTTTTCCTTTTTCTCGTTCAAACGAATTTTATTTTATATAGAACTTTTAAAAGGCACATTGTCAAAAAGCAGTCTACAAAATCTTGAGCCCAAAGTACCCAGAGAGTGAGTCAGGTGGCAATGAAGGAATCCATCAGAGAGAGTGATAAACCAGACTCAGAGGGGACGGACATCTTCTAGCCGGCACTGAGTGGTACAAGGTCACGTAAATTAGTGTAAATTCAAGCAGATGGTGGGACAGCGCAGGTAGACAGGCAATTACAGAACAAGCCAGCAGGTAGGCAGAGAGATGGGTAGGTGGGTTGGCTTAGACAGACGGCAAGTGGGCTTGCGGGGGGGGCAGTATTTCCGGACATCAGAGGGGCTCACCCCAGAAGGGGGAGGGGAAAACCAACAATTTAAGACAGGAGAGAGAGTGCCATATAGAAACTCTGCTAGGACTAATATGGCAGCATGACTAGAATGCCCAGCGGGGGGAGGCATGAGGAAGTCAGAGGAAGAGATCTATGCAGACCTGAAATCCCATTACAGGAACACACTCAGGGGTGCTGTAAAGGGAGGGGGGGGGGCAAAATCTCTAGCCACACCCCCTGCTCATGTAGAGTAGCCACTGTATGCTAAAGCACAGGGATATACAGCATGCACATGTTTTTGGTCTTGTTACTTGGTGATGGTTCTAATTGCTGTTTAATAGTGCGGCCAACAAGACCCCAGAATAACCAGCAAAGCAGAGAGCTCCTCAGGACAGGATGATCTCACGTATTACTCCTCCAGGGTCCTAAACACAAACATCCATCCATTCCGATGCCTCACTTTTTGCTTCATGCTGCAAATCATTTTTCTCTGGGTTTCCTAAATCTCAGCAAAGTTGGCTTAAATTCCTGCAGAGGGTTCTATGGGTCTGTCTCTGAGGGTGTTCTAGACCAGTGTTTCCAAATCCGGTCCTCGGGGACCCCAAACGGTACACGTTTTCGCTTCCCCCAGCTCTCTGCCGGACAGTCCATGTTTTTGCTCCCTCCCAGCTCCCTGCCAGGTTGGGATGCACTGTTCTAGGAGACCTGAGGCAGGTGATCGCGGGGAGAATGCAGCTTAGCACCCACCCATGCATGTGAAAGCGGAAGCTGGGCTGTAGAAGAGGAAGCTACTACTGGAAGAAAGATCTAACAGTCTATATGTGTCCTTCAGACCTGCCAGATACTACGGAGAAAGGCAGTATTAAAAACCAAAAGTCAAAGAAGTGGAAAGTGAGCTGAAGAATGGAAAAAGGAATGCATGGAGGGTGTACTGCTTGTCCCCCCCCCCCCCATCCTCCCTCCTCTCTCAGTTACCATGGCAGCAGTGAGAGCATGACAGTCATGTGAAAACGAAGCTGATTGGATTAAAATACTTTATGTGGTCAGGGGTCACTGATACTGTGCACACACACTAAAAAATACACTCATTATTTATATATATAAAAACATACAACATTCATTTTTAATTAGCAATACTGACCAATTTATTTTTAATACACAAATATGCAAAACAGCGTGTTAGATATATTAGATTATTGATTTTAGCAGGACCTAAAACCACCGAAGCTGGCTTTTCAGCAGAACATGCAGCAAAGCTCTCTTAGACCCAGGATGGGTTTAGACGTGAACGAAACTGGGAAACGTAACCCGGCCCAGTGAAGCTGCTGGTCAATTTTAGCCTGTAAACAATCAGCAGTGAATGAGAAGAGAGCGAGGAAACGATAAGAAAAGGAAGAGGAAGGGAAATGATACAGAGGATAGCGCAGTGTATTTTAAGCATGGAAACTGGTATTTAGCCAGTGTAATGTGTGACACCCATACTGAGGTCACATCAGCCTTCTCTCTCACCAACACGCAGCCACTTTAACTGAAACAGAGTGTGATATATGGAGACCTTCAATTCCTTCACCTACACCTTACTGCCAGGTTCATAATATTGAGTTCCTCGATATGTGAGCCAGAGAAAACATAACACATGGCAGGCCGATCCGTGACCCCCGCTGCTGCCCCACGAGTGGCCTGAGCAAGTCTTTAAAAGTCTAAAGTCATTCCAACATATCTTTAGATGGTGAAGAGGTGGCATGTAGAGAAGCAGGTAGCAGGGAGGCCAAGGAACTGAAGGGAGGAAGTGACTGTGGCTTTACTCTTGAGAAATGCTCTGACTGTAAAGCATTCTGCATATTCAATATAAATTACCAAATGTAAACAAACTGTGCAAACATGGCTACACGGAATTATATAGAAAGCTTCAAACACTTGTAACAAATGATATATGAATTTTGATTGGATGGAATAAAATGGGGGGGGGGGGTGACAGGGGGACAAAGTCCTCTACTAACCTCTGACTGACTGTTTGGAGTATAAAGCAGAGTGTGTTAGAGGAGATCGGTGGGAAGCAGGAGCCCGGCCCCCCCCCTTTACAGCTTGGCCCGTCTAAGCCACAGAACCCAGACCGTGAGCTTGGTTAGTGTGTCGCTGGTGTCACCGTCCCAAATCATTCAGAGGGTGCCGACTCAAGCTCCCCGTTCCCCCTCCGACGCCAAAGCACAGGCTCTTTGCAGATGACTATAGCGCATAGTAAGGTGGGGGGGGGGGGGGCCTTGTGAAATCACTCCCAAGCAAGGGGGTAACTAGAAATTCTGGGCCCCATGAGAAAACGTCACCTCAGACCCTCCCTACTAGGGCTGGCACTTTTAATCTGAAGAAATATGGGTCTCCCATGGTAAAAGTTGCGAGGTATGATATATATCTGTTAGTGCTTAGGGACTCTAAAAAAGTGCTGGGCCCCCCAAATCTGCCAGGGTATCCAACCCCCCCCCCCCCCCCCCCCCCCC
>JAODJW010000033.1:4110355-4120716 GCA_026777045.1 Hyperopisus bebe | reverse complement strand
CCAGGGTATCCAACCCCCCCCCCCCGACTCCCCCGCTCGAAAGCACAAAATGAAATTAAGACTTTATACATTTCTGGGGAAAAAAAAGTTCTTTAAATTTCAGAATCTGTCTTGACGTCTTGTTGCAGCTTTAGGGTTTTGGTGGTGGTGGGGGGGTGCATTATTCTGTAGATTTGCAGCTGCCTTTTAGTTAGTGATTGTTAGTGACTAATTTTCATGTGAGTCTCCAGGTAAGATGACTTACCGTCCAAACAATGATGACAGTCACACCACAGACGCACAAAGTCAATAATAAACCAGCACATTCTGTCGCTCCCTAGGTTGAGGACCCTGACAATTGTATTTTCGGGATTAATGATCATCATTTGCAATCCCTCGGTCACTGACTGCCCACCTATCCTTCCTGGCATCCCTCAGCTTGCCCCTGCTACTCCTTCTCTCACGGTCCCCGTCTCCGAAACAGAGGACAGGAGCAGCTGCCTGGAAGTCAGCGCGGGGTCATAAAGGCAGGGACAGAAAGAGGAAGTCGGGGGCAGCATGAGTTATTATCTGGCTGCGCACACACACGGGCCTGGGAACCGCCTGGGAACCGTCTGGGAACCGCCTGGGAACCGCCTGGGAACCGTCTGGGAACCGCCTGGGAACCGTGTCCTTCTCACAGGGGCCTGTTCAGATTGCAGCTCAGGGATGGTGGCCACACTGGATCCTCCGTCAGTCGCCAGGTCTCTTATCTCACGCCATCCAGACATGCACAGTGCGAGCATCTGCGAATTACACCCATAACACCGCAAACAAGCTTGCCCTCTCACGCACACCGATCCTCGTGCAGGAGATGCATGCCCCTTTGGGCGAGGCAAAAATCACACAAAAAAACCCGACACACAGATATGGAAATGCGTTAAAGACACTGTACTGTCAGCCAGGCATGGCTGTCTTTGCACCTGAGTAATGGGTTAGGGCAGTAATAGCAATAGCATGTTCCAGGCCCTCGGACAGCCCTCAGCCGCGGACAGACCCGCGTCAGCGGTGGCGGCGCACATTTCCCATGGCGCCCAGGAGCCGCTTGAAACAGAGATACTTTCTGAGCCAGACCGTGTCACCCTATACGACCTAAGGCGCAGCCGGGAAGTCCTTGTGGTGCCTCTTTAGCAATTGCATTTTCATATAAAAAAATGCCCTCATGTCAGAGTTCAAGGAAATCACATGTCGACAGTGACAGATAATACCCGAGACGCAGAAGGTCTATCGTGTCTGTAAAGCGGCAGCGGTGCCGACGTGCTGCCCCGTGGGCGGCGTGGGCTTAGGGGGTATTAATAGCAGCCCACACAGGTCCTGCCCGGCTCACTCTGGCCCTAGTTCAGAGTGATGAGGCGTGAATACCAGCCATGCCTGTCGTCCAGCAGCTTGTGAATTTATGGCACAATAAAACCCAGCCTGGCCAGACCCCAGACACTCTCTTTACACTCTTCTGGATGAAAACGCCACACTCTCACACTCAATTTAACACTCACACTCAGTTTAACAATCATACTTAGTTTAACACTCACTCTCAGACTAACACTCACTCTAACACTCACACTCAGTTTAACACTCACACTCAGTTTAACACTCACTCTCACAAGTCCCATCACATGAGCTGCTTGTAAGACACTGATCTTCACTAATTAAGACAAACATTTTGAAGCTCTTCATCATTTTAGCTTCAATTGTCTCCCACCTCCCCAAGCTCCCCACCCCCCCAACAATACTTGCTGCAATGATGGATGGGTGACATCGGCAGATTGGTTTTCTCTCAGCTCTGTGAAGGCAGTCAGAGAATTTCCTGAACTGTCCAGTACATCAGGCCAAAGAAACTATAAGTGGCATGACTTTGTTAACAGGAATCCTACACAGACTCGTATAGATTATCACATAAGAACCGTACAAATTACGAAATTGATAAAGCATCCTATCAGAGATTTTGACTATTCAGGCTTCTATCGAGAAGACAATCTGCTATAATGTACCAAAAAAAAAAATCATTAAAATAACAAAACCGGGTTCAAACTGGATAAGTTGCGCATTTTCCCACACTGGAGTATAAATAGCCCTGCGCAGGAGGACAGGAGCAGATAGGGCCAAATCCTGCACAGCACACACATTCCACCCACCTGCCAACCCCCCAGGTCATCTTTCAAGACATATGCCCCTCTCACCCCCAAAATCTCACGCCTTCACCCCCCATCTTCGTTTCTCTGCATCCCTCTGCTCTGGAAGGCGAGCGCCTCTGGGACCCGCCAGCAGGTCTCTCCTCACCCCTGTCCAGCGCGGGAGGCCATGACACAACGCATCAGCCCGCAGGCCACGGAAAACGCAACCATCGGGGCGCCTGTATCTGCTGCCACACCTCGCCAGCCATAGAACAACGTTATCCTTCGGCAAGCTGACAAAGACCTGACTGACTACACAGAATCCCGTCTGTGAGGCAGACCTTTCTGTCCAAGGCTGGGTCAGTCAGTCCCTGGAGCTATGGGTGTTCAGGACCCGGCTCAGGGACCCAATAAGCACAGAGACGTACCTCACGCACTCCCCAACAAATAAACAAGTATGATCAAAATATTTGGACTTTAGACTATCAGGCATGACAGATCTGCAAATAATTTAATGGCCACAATGATACAGAAATGATGGTGTAGAATATTTACTATTGTGATGTTTGTGTGTTTCTTATGTGCTGATTGCCTCACTTGTACATCGCTTTGGACAAAAGCAACCGCTAAATAATATAAATGTGACGTGTGAATGTATTGCGGCCTCCAGCAAATTAATTAATTGAGAAAATTGCATATGTAATTTGTCAAGTCGCATTGACTTTCATTCCACAGTGTTCGGTTGTCTGAACAAAAAAGGCCAAAGTTGGGGATGGTGGGGAGGAAGAGAAGAGACAGATGGCTGGGAATCCTATATACATCATATATATATCCTATATACATCATAAAGCCAGCAAAGGAGACAGTGATGTCTGCATCTCAGTCCTATTCCTAGATCACACAGTCACCTCTTTTGCCCTTTGTGTACCCTCACATCCTCACACCCTCACACCTTCACACCCTCACACCTTCACACCCTCACACCCTCACATCCTCACACCCTCACATCCTCACACCGTCACACCTTCACACCCCCACACCCTCACACCCCCACACCCTCACACCTTCACATCCTCACACTCTCACATCCTCTCGCATCTTCCCTGCCTCTATTTGCCAGCTGAGCTCTTCTGTTTTTCAGTTAAATTGCTAATTCCACTCTATTTTTTAAACATTAATCTTTTTTTTCTAAATCCCTTAACTTAGGTAAGGGCTATATCAAACAAATGTCTAACAGAGGCCTTTGATTTCTACCATGTCTGCTACTGTGGAAAATGTATTGCCTGCCCCCCCCCCCCAAAAAAAAATATGAGGATTACGAATAAATTATACCCATGATTGTAATAATGTTGAAAGTGTATAAATGCTGTAAGGATGTCATAAATGCATATATCTTGAAATATGATAATATACATGTACAGGACACAACCTTACAAGAATGTAAATGTTCCATGCACGTCAGCAGGGCTTCGTTACAATGTCTTCACCGGCTTTGGGTATCTGTCATATTCTCACATTGCTCTTATGTCTTTTCTATCCTACACTGAGTGTATAAATGACCACGGTTTGCATTTCCTACGGTGTAAACTAGTCACAGGGAGATAATCTTCCCTAAATACACCGCATGCTTCCTGTTACCCTTCTCTGATTTCACTCTAAGGGGCATTAGAGAGGTGATGCTTCCGGCAATGTCTGTGTGTATTTGGGGAGTGTGTTCGCATGGTATGGGGAGTGGGGGGGGAGTGGGGGTACTAGGGTGAGAGTTCGGCATCTAAAATGCATTCCCTCAATCTTCAGTCTGTTTGCCCTGTCACCAACATTTAATGGCCACAAAATTACAGTTTCACAGACAGCAAGAGCAAAGGGCACAAGACAAATAGTCAGCAACTGCCTGAGCACTCAGCTGCACTATTGAAGCTGGCTTGATTCCTCCTCGCTGTGACAAGGCAGTGATTTGGTCTGGGACGTATTCCCACAGTCACAGAATGGGAAGCAAGGAGCAGGTAGCCAGGGCTGAGCCAATCGGTCTTCCTCTTCCCTCTACTAAATATTGTAAATCATTCTTTATCTGCCCCCTGACACTGTGCTCCAGCAGTGTAAATCGTTCACTGGCTGACAGCTGTGTTTACTCTGATCAATGCTGTCCTGCAAATGTGCCGGGACGCTTCGGAGCCGTCCGTTGAGCCGGTCAACCCTCGACCTGCTGTTCTCACACCAGCGGTACATGCACCGTGCGTCATAGTTAAACCATCACACACCGGCGATACCCGTCTCAGTCCATCACCAGGCACCTTTTTCCCGCAGAGGGCTTTGTGAACATCATTTGCTGTATCTTTATTTATTTCAATATTGAGAACACTGTTCTCATGCCTGACTCATGAAAATTGTGCCAAGCCACTCCTATTCTGTGGAAAATGGCGACACAAAACATGCCTAAACAGCATGTCACAGTAGTAATTCTTGTTTTTCTCGACATTACCCAACAAATTACCGAACATATCTGGTATTCAGACACAAATGTTACCCTTAACAACCGATGGATATTGATTACTCACTACTCTTGGTTACTCAGTCAATACCATTAATATACAGCTTAATGAGATATAAACCTTTCTCATATTTCTGTAGCTCTTCTAAAACAAACTAGTTTGTCACATTTTACAGTTAAATCTACTTTCTTTTAGAAGATGTCCCCCATTTAGCCACAGAGATGGAAAATTACACAACAAATCCCTAAATATACCATTAAGAGGCACCTTGAATACCTAGTAGGACTTGCCAAAAGTTCTGGAGGATCGGATGGACCTAGGGTACTTTGGTAAGATGAAGCATGAATAAAAGCTTCTGCCCATGTAAACTAGAGGTGGGCTTGATTGCTATACAGAAAGGAAAAAGGAATGCCATATCTACTATAAAATACAGTGATGGACTGTTGGTCTTATCAGGCTGTTAGTCACACTTGTCCCGTTGGCCTTCATGAGGTCACTGACATGAGGGCTTTTAACCGAAAGCCGTTGGTCTCTATCAGGAAAATGAGACTTTATAAAAATCCACATTCTGGAACAGGCGTCTCCCCAAAGCTGAAGGCCTTTCAATGCTAGTAGTTTGAATTTCTGAGGGCAGTTTATACAAGGAGATTAAAGAATAAGGTGGGTCTGAAAAAATCCTGTATGGAGCTAAGTTTTAATACACTCCCCCCAATGTATTTTACAATCTGATAGAACAAAAGGCCCAGTGGCAGTATTCCTAAATGGGAGGGGCTTCATGGCCTGAAGAAAGCCCGAGTTTCACAAATGGTGACACTAAATTAAAATTCAACTTAAATTAAACTGAAATGTCATATGTATCATATTCTACAGAATTCAAATATATCCACTAATTTTCCAACTGCTTACTCTGTAGACGAACATGTGGCCCCCCCCCCCCCATCAGTGTCAGAACAGAAGAAACATTCCTGGTACTCTGAAAAGAAAAGCAAAGAGGTGCCAGTACTGAATACCGGTGAGTACTGGCCCTCTTCACGCACTGGGTTTGAGGCAACAGTACTACCAAATGGGCCACTGTTTATGGTTCTATATTGTTATTAAAACAAGGAAATATTTCAGGTGGCGCTAAATAATCTTAAACCTACTACAGCTTTGAAAATGTAGATCTTTATTCCGGGTTAAACTTTTACAGTTATGTTTTTAGAAGATTAATACATTTTGCAACTCTGAAAAATAAAGGTCAAAAAACATATTCAGCTTACACTAAACAATCCCATTCACATGAAGTGTTTAGAACGTCCAGGAACTTCTGCTGAAATATGGTGGCTTTATCAGTTGATCACAACAGGTCTGTCTTACTCAGCAGAAGGTCATAAGCTGATCCACTAGTAACACTACTAGTAACACATAACGATTTCTAACGAAAAATAGTGAACTCTTTTGGAATTATATTGGAATTCTCACTAGAGATATCAGGCCTGAAAAGGTGTACACCAGAAAATCTCATTAATTTTGGAGTTATCCCAAAAAGAACATTTGAAAATATATCAAAAGACTTTCATTTTTGACTGGGAAAAACACTAAGGTAGTAGTACAACACCCTTGTGGAAAAAAATGTAGCCGCATAAAACCAGTTTCTACGTTTTTATTTTAAAAAGAGAGCATATACTGTACTATACCAGTAGCTGTAGCAGATCAAATGCTGAGCAATGAAAATTTTCAGATCCCTATCGGTAAGGTGTTCTGGTTTCAGCTGGAATTCCTACTTCATGGGAATAATAGAAAAATCACAGATGGAAAATCTGTTTTTTTTTCTGCTGCCACATATACAGCCATGTGATTTTAGAAATTATTTTTTAATTCTATGCAGCCCTCCCTCCTTCGGCAATGTGCAGCGATGCGGCATATAAATTTTTAATATCCAACAGTACACGCAAACAAAAAAAAAAATCCTCCCTCACGCAGCGTATCACCAACCTTCTTGACCTTTCCCTGCTAAGCAGCCTTTACAAAACCTCAGTCCCTATCTTATATGGCGCAGGGTGAAGACCACTAGAGTTTGCGATAGAAAAAATAAAACTTTTATGAAACACATTACCACAAATTAGCGTGTAAAATCTGTGCTCTGTCAACGTGGGGTTTACTAATTTGGAAATACGGTGATTTTGCAAGTTTTTTTTTTTTTACATAAATCATTCTTTGGGATAAATGCAAGACAAAATGAGAGAAGGGAAGAATGGACAGTGACAAAAGAACGAAAGAAAAAAAAAACATAATCAATGAACGGGTTAAATTTGACTCATACCATCTTTGAGAAATTGAAATTGGGTAAAAATTCCTCCGCCGTGGCTACGGAGAAAGCGAGGTAGAAGCATTTAGCCTGAAAGTAGATAGTGAATGCAGTTATACGCTTAAAGTTCAGAACTATTTGTAACCCATTTTTAACTAGTTATTTGCATGTAATATATTAGAAAAGTTGTATGAGATATTTATGGATAGTCATAATTCAGTGAATGATTTTTGCTAGAGTAAACAGTCATTGATGGATCTACCCGTAATTTCCTGCGGAAGGATACATTTTCCTCTCAGTACAGTGACAGGGGAGCGAGGAGAAAAGTTTAGAAACTTAGAGCTCGACTCCACTTTAAAAATCCGCCAAAATAGACGGAAAATGAGTGAGTATGTCATGAAATTGAACTTTTTCAATTAAAAAAATCGTTTTTAAAAAGAGTTTGCTAAATTTAATTTAGTTTTTATTAGTTCACCTTGCTAGCTAAACTAGACTAGCTAACCTGACGGAGCTCAGCCTGGCGCTGGCGGCTCTATGTGGAAATTAAATAAAACATGGGTCAGCTACCCGGTGTCTCTTCGGGCAAAGTCATCTTCTTCGTCGCTTGCTGGATCCACATTTCAGCGGGTGAGTACGCATCCTAACTGGGGCAAGTTCATCTTTAATTGGGTTAAATGGTTGCATTACGTTATACGTGGTTGCAAGTTTACATTTGTACTACATAGCGCCGCGGTGTTGGTCCTCAATTATTTTTGTCAAATATTGATAAGTAAAGTATGAAGGAACAAATGATTGTATGTTACTAAGTTCTGTTAAATTAAAAAATCAGCTTAAAGTTCACTTAGGAATGTTTTGTTTAATTGGACTACTTAATCTCCTTGCCCCATGGCTGACTCTGGTGTGTAGCTGAGGAATGTGTTTTAAAGAAAGAAATGTATATGGAGAGGCTATAAGGAACATTTCGTTGTTGAATTGAACAGTACGCATGATTTTCTAGGTCGCTAACTTGCCAGGGAGGGTGTATACAGCGGTTGGAAAATGGGGCTCAATGTCAGTAATCGAATAATTAGGAGGAAATATGCGGTGCTTTTTCGGTTTTGGGAGAATCGGTGCTTTAAGTAAGCGAAGTAAATAAATATATATATATATAAGGTAACGCGGGTTGCTGCTTTGAGATCGACGACTTGGTCTCCAGCAGCAGGAGCGAGTCGCACCGCAGCCCAGATGTTTCCAGAGTCCGGACTCCAAAATGGATCCTGCGGAGCCCACTTTGAATTCCTATACAAAGTATTACTTTGTATTGCTTTTCCAGCACTCGCTTTGCACAGAGAAGGGCTGCCGGGCAGCATAGGTTAAATTCACGCCTATTCCCTTACATTTTGATCGTTTTCGCTTTAGCGGACAACGACTGCTAAAAGTTTTCTGGAAGCCCCTAGTCTTTCCTAATGAATTCGTCTGCTTAAATAATTAAATTTCCATTTCTAAAAACCCACCTCTGTTGCCCGTACCTGTCTGAGTAAGAAGAGGGGAACCGAGTCAAAATATCACGTGTTGAACAGTTTTTCTTTTTTTGATATATTAACGTGAGGGCGTATTTTCAACAACCGAGAGTAAAATGTAGAGGGAAAAAATGCAGGAGGTGGGTGTTGCGCTCCGCTCCACACCTTTGGCGCATTAAATAGCGCTTCCCGAAGCAGAGCCGTGTAACGAAGGGAGGGAAGACAAAACTGCTGTAGGCAGAAGGAGAAGGTGCTGGAATGCTGCTGTTTTTTTAACATTACACCCACTGACGCGCTCCCTCTCTCACTCATCCAGAAGGCTGCATTAACGCAGTTCGCGGGAAACGGCTCATTATATTGTAAAGGCAATGAATTTGTGGCTCCTCTGAATCAAACTTTGTCTTGAAATGACGTTTTTTGTTACAAGACAGAGGCTCTGACAGTCTTGAGTGGGACGCTGGATCCGTCTATTTACTCTACACAGGCGCTCACGCTTCCAGGGCGCCGTTCCTCCAGCACATTGCTGCTGATGCGTGGTGTGAAATATGATTTATCCCCGACAAGCCAAGGAACTGGCTGGGAGAGACAATAGCTTTTTTTATTGCCCCGCCTACAACCTTGCATTGCTGAACATTGTCCCGTCCCACTGGCACTGGTGGGTTCGGTGTTCGAACGAACCCGTACAAATATAGTTTCACATACATTGACAATCTCGTATTGTTTTGCTGCCTCCCGCCTAAGAAATGGCATGTCGGTGCGCAAGGAGACGCGCACACAGAACTTCCTTCCAAACAACCACATTATTGGACACTCTGCGGCTGGCAATGCTGTGGTCCAGTCTGGAATCAAATCCATTTTTATTACAGCTTGCACAATCCCGTGTAAGAGATGATTACATCGCTGGTCAAAAACCAATATCCTACACACTAGGGACTGATAAAGTTCTTAACTGGATTTTAGGAAACCGTAGTCATTATCCCAGCAGACTGTCTCGCATTTCGTGATCCACCTTACTATTGTAGTTGTATTATTAAAATATCCGAATCTATTATGACTTAATCCCCTTGAGGTAACACAGTATTGCTGAACAGGAGTCTTCATTAGTAAGCTGCATCGAAATTACTACTGTACTGTAAATTTGATGGAAGCTTTGTGCAGACTAACCAAACTGGTTAGCCAATGAGATTAATGAACAAGAATTTGTGGGGAGAGATGTACATAATTTTTAGGTTGGTTTGAATGACCATTAAGACAGTTATATAATTGCTGAATGTGAATGGAACAGTTTTTAATATTGTCAGCTGTATGTGACCTGGCAGTATTAACATATAAAATGACTGTTATATGCCTGTGCATTTTCTCTGGTTGCACTGGATACAAATGAAATAAAGAATCACTACCCTTTATGTGGTGTAGTGTTTAGGGAGGAAAGCAATATTTTAGGGTTATTGTGCAATTTAGGGAATTTAATGTAGAAGTACAGGCTGCGTCAAAACAGAATTCTTTTTTCCCTGACCTTTTGAGATCCCTGGTTTGTGGTGTTGGATTGCTTGTGCTCCCTGATGCATGTTGTTTTATAGCAGCCTTTTTCTCCTACTGAGATTTCCCTTGTCTGATGAAATATTGTGAGGTTGAATTGATTGATCGGTCATCTGAGCAACGGTTAACACGCATTCACCGCTGAATTGCTGGATTCAGAGGGACCGAACGAGCAACTTTGGAAAGGAAGAGAAAGAATAGGAAAGCGGAGGAACAGTGAAAGAGGACGTGCATAAGAGATGCTTTACAATAGCTGGAGGTTTATAGATTGCAGCCACTTTCATATTGTCTCTGTGCTGTAGGCCAGTTTAGAGCATTAACAGAGAATTAAGATGTTTAGCATTCCTGTTATAGAAGTGGAATAATCCTATGATCCCCCCCCCCCCCCCCAAAAAAAAAAAAAAGCTGGGCAGCAGTT
>JAODJW010000033.1:4067433-4105606 GCA_026777045.1 Hyperopisus bebe | reverse complement strand
CCTGCACTCTCAGGGGCCCCGCCTGCACTCTCAGGGGCCCCGCCTGCACTCTTAAGATTTGCCTGGATAATGATATGCTAAGTAATAAGTTGTTAAATAACTGTATTCTTTTTTTTTCATTTAGAGTATGCATCTCATTTCATCTAATATTTTAGGTAAATATTAGAGCTGCAGTGGTACACGTAGCAGTCACGTACAGTTCAATACATTTTCGATTAAGTATACACAACGAAACCATTGAATACTTTTATTGACATGGGCGGAACCTAAATTTACAAGTAGATGTTCCACTAATGCTGGTTACAGTCAGTCATAATCGGTGATTTGTGAACATTTTGGTTTCCCAATAAAGTACACAAGCACTGGAGAGAGAATAGGTAAGACCAAGACCGTCTGTCATTATACTGAATTTGGATATGTTGCTGAAAATGCATCCAACGTGTCAAATCATTTGAGACGATATCATTCAGGTGTGTGTATGAACAGAGTAACAAGCAAATTAGTCAGCCTGTGGCATTTAAAGATGTTTTTTCCGGGATATTGTGACTGGGTTAAAAATTTTTTTTTTTTTTTTTTTTTTTTTTTAATGACTATAGGGATGTTTCTACAGATATGGAACCGTACTCAGTAGTAGGGAACATGCTATTTAGTACATTATGATTATGATATATTTTTGTGCGTTTATTTTACGTAGTTATATTTACAGTGCGTAAACAAGCATCTCTTAAGTTTTGTTCTGCACATGTCAACAGACATATTGCCTTCGAATTGCAACAGTCCCTATTTCTGTTTGCAGTTTTAATAATAAATCATTTCAGAGCAAATTCGGTTTTCCTTGCTGTACTGACGTTGTGCTGAACTTTGAACCTAAAACCGAGGTTTCTGCCAAGCCGTGAGTTTTGTGTACCGTTACGCGCCTACTGAATATACACTGGAAATACTCAGTCTAAATCTTGAACGTGTGATCTTAGCCTGGGCTAACTTAACTGCATAGCTGTGCTACCGTTTGGCACTAGCTAGGCAAGAAAGTCCAGAAAGGTCACACTGCAGATTGTCACCGGCCAGTGAGTTGTTATTCTTAATTATAGCTGCATCTGTATTGCAGTGACCGAGCAATAGCAGGCACAGTGATTTCCATTACATGGTTTGTTGCCCTTAGCTGGGGTCCCAAATAAATTGGATTGCCTTGGGCCTCGCCCCTCCCCAGAGACGGGACTGTTCATAATAAAATCTGTCGCAGGCAGTGTGTAATTTGGTGGTCTTTTGCATTGCATGCTTTGTGCTAGATAATGTCTCTAAAAAAAAAAATGAGTAACCCAGATAAAAGGTAATGGTGATAAGATTTAAGGTGTCAAAAAATGACTGATGTGATGACCAGTATGTAATATTTGGACAGAAACAACTTAGTGTGAGTCTAACATGCCAGACATCTTTTTACATGCTCAGTAAGTGGCTCTCTGCATTTGTGCTGTGATGTGTTTTAAAGATTTGTTTGTGGTTTGTAGGTTTTGATCTATGTATGCGCTCAGTTTATTTTTCACGCTAGCAGAAGCACACATGGGCAGATCACAGGGAAAGAGAGTCTGCAGACAAATGGACGGTGCTCAGGTTTCAGATTTTATAACCGAAAAGCTATAAATTTAAACCCTCCTGACCCTTGCAAACCAAGCAAACAACATCTTAAAAAAGTAAAGTGGAACGGGGTCAAGGAAAAGGCACATTGATCTGCAGTACTGGGGAGCCTGGCATTGTTTCAAGTTATGGTATCTTTGCAAAATCCATTAACTTTTTTTTTTTTCTTTTTAACAGATAATTTATCCATTTTAAAACAAAAACTTTGCACAATATTTTATATCTAGCACGATTTTGAAAGGGCAAATATGTCAGATTTTAACAACACTAGTTATTATTCATACTCAGTGAATATGAATGACAAGCAGTTTTTTTTTTAACTGATACAGTACAGTGTAGCTGACTCTTTTTAATTCCAGAGTGCATTGCCCATAACAGTGTGAGGGAAATTCTCTTGCACTGTGTTTTGAAATGTAGGCTCTTTGAAAGTAGTGTTACTTCTGAAGAGGAATTAATGAAAATAATGTTCCAAATCTTGGCTGGTGAGATCCGGACTATTACAGGATTGAGAGCTGGTGACTGACTGCTTTTTGTCCCTCTGGGGAACCATGGGGGGAATGAAAAGGCAGGTGGTGCAATTAGGAAAAGGAGGGACAAAAGAGCTGGAAGTTCTTAGGAGTGAAGGGAGGAGGTGAAAGAGCAGAGGTTTGGAAGCAGTTTTAGTTTACTGTCTGACCGGCACATTTTCAGTTCTGCATTTGTCCCCTAAGGGGTAGCAAAACTGATGCATTTTTAAAATAGATGTCGGTTTCTAAAATATCTTCTCATCAGTGGTTTTCCTTAAGCATTTGCTTTCTTGTTTTTTTTGAGAAGCACTTTGGTGGTTTATAGTACATGCTGAATTTGTGGGAGTTAGCTAGCGAGTCTGTGCCTCAGCACATAGCTTCTTGAGTAGTGGCTTCTGAAAGTAGGCATTGTCAGATGCTTTAATGAGGCTTTCAGCATACTAAAGGCGTGCGGTGAAAAATAAACAGTGGAATCTCCCAAGACCGAGCCATTATCTTGCAGACTTCTGCTCCTATTTTGTTAACATTCCTCAGAGTCACTGAGTTAATAATGACGGCGTGTTATTGTGTTGACAAGCTGTGTGGTGCTAATGCTATTGAGTAACTCCTTTTATTTAGTGCAAGGCTGAATAGGGGCTGAAGAGTTGCAGATTACAAAGTTTTTTTTTTTTTTTTTAGTTTTTTTTAAAGGGAACCTTTGGAAAAGGCACCATAGCATTGTGTTTTACAGATAAGACCCTAATGTTCGTGTAGTGTCACCATTGCCTAGGTGAATTTGGATGATTCCTTTCCACTGAGAGTAATTTTAAACAAAGCTTATCTGGAATACTGTCAAAGTGGGGTGTGTGTTAAGTTGTCAGACCGGTGAAACCGCACGTCCCAGGGAGAGGTGTGTGAAAGCATCCGTGTCATCGAGTCTTATTAAGTAGCTGTCTGCAGTGTGTCCATCTTTGTGAGTGTCTCAAGTGTGTCTTCACGCAGGTTCTGTTGACACACTTAATAGTTTAAGACTTTTCAGCGTCCCCAGTGCATAGGTTAAAGTGGGAAATGGCCAGTCTGTCTCTGAGGATTATGCCCTCTCTACAAGAAGACCTGAACTGGTCAAGCAGAGATCTGCTGCCTGCACTTGCCAAGCATGACTTTTTGAGTGGAGAAGATCCCTTTGAGTGCAGTGCTACGGTCCACAGCGAACAATCCTGTCCCTCTCCCCTGTCTCTTTTTCCCTCTGCTCGAGGAGGGAGGGTGGTGGCGTGCTGTTTGTTTGATCTAAAAGGTAGAATTTGTCCCGGGGCAGATTCAGGGGGAGACAAAGGGAGTAAGGAATGGAAGACGTCTTTTAACAGCGAAGCGGCTGTAACATGAGACCCAAGTTTCTTAACACGCTAAGCAGTGATGAGAGACGCGGATTGCAGCCGGGGGGGTGAAGAGGAAGGCGCCTCCCTCGTCGCACGTCTGTCATCCTGAAGGCAGTGTGGGAGAGTGCTTTGGGCCCTGTTCATTTGGCCTCCAACAGCTCCTCTTTCTCTCCTTGATTCCCCCCCCCCCGTTTCTCTTTGAGCTTGCCCCCTTATGATCTCATCATCCTGATGCTCCCTCTCGCTCTCTCCTGCTGCGCATTAAAACAACACAGGTCAGCTTTCTGCTTCGACGGTCCTGCCGGCCGTCGCCCTTCCGCCCGTTCAGTTACGCTCCTGAGGCAGGAGGTGCCGCGGTGTGGCTCCCCGCCAGAACCCCTAAGAGCAGGGCGAGTGTGGGAGCGTCGCCGGAGCGACGCCCTCTGCTGGGGGAGAGGAATCGCGCAGCCGGCGCCCAAAAAACCCACCATCCAATTAGAAAGTCACAAAAAAGCAGGCGTACTGAAGAGGAGATGGAGCTGTGATTGTGTTTTTTTTTTCTTCCTGGTATGCTGGGTGTGAGAGCTGTGCCCCCTACAGGACTGTTGCGGCAACGCAGGTCACAGGGGGTGCACCTTGGAAGAGGGTGGAGGTGCAGGTTAACCATAATGGCAGGATCCTTCCATTTACAGGCGCACGCAGTCACACGCCCCATGCGGCTTCCCAGCACAAACACAATGGCCCCGCGCCTTGCAGGAGCACTGGCGGGCGGGCGAGCATGCACACGCTCAAGCACACGCACGCCGCTCTCAGCGGAAGCCTCACAGGAAAGCGAGGAATGTAGTGACCAGCCTCTAAACCCGCAGCGCTGAAGTACTGCTGAGCTCCACAGGTTTCTGGTGCTAATGGCCAAGCCAATGTGATGTCAGGGGTGAGATGAAGTGGTTTTTCACCATGAGAAATGCAGTGTCCTTTGATCAGACTCATTCTTGAGTATAAATGACAGCTTGATTAAAGGTACAGTGTGGCTCAGAATTTAATATTATAGTTATGGATATATGAGAGGGCCAGAGCTGGGCAGAGGAAGACCGGACATGGCCACCCTAGGTACCTTTTTACATGAAATTGTTTAAAAGTGAGCTGTCCACCTCACAGTGACACTGAGAGCTCCACCCTGCCTCAGCTGTCTCTTTCCGTCTTGCCCCTCCCCTCGTTCCCTTCTTTCTTCCGTCTCCCCTCCATCCACCCTCTCCCTTTTTTTCTATTAGTACTTTCTGCTGGCTTTTTCCCTCCGAAAATGGTGGAAACAAAGCTTAGGAGCTTTGCTAAGAATAGCCACATGACGTTTTAAAGCGCGCTGTGGGAGGAGGAGAAAGCGGGGCGGGGGGGATGTTGGCAGCGTTTGGAAGATGGCAGGGAAGCTGAAAAGCCTGTGGGGAGGCCTCTGATTCGCGATGATTTACGCAGCGCATGGGAGTCTGCATGTGGGTGTGCGCAGCGCCTGTTAGTGGTTATTTACGGTGGAGCCCGAGTTGTGCTGCAGTTTCTCACGTTAGAGCAGCTCAGGGAAAAAGAAGAAAAAAAAAAACACATCCCACCACGTTAAGCCCCCACCAGCTTTTGAAATATGACTATGGCTTCAGTGAGGGGCTCTCAGTTTGGATCCGAGTGCCGAGACTGGACTCGAGGAGTTAATGTGCGCGTGCGGGTTGGTACTCTGGGTAGCTGGTGGCAGCAATTTAATGTGAAGCAGTAAAGAGCCCCCACCCCTCATCCTCCTTGTCGGGACAGGGAGAGGTCAGTGATTGGCGTGCCCGTAGAGGGGAGGAGCTCAAAGCGGGTATAGGGAATTAGGGAGAGGGGGACTAATGTGATCCAGATGTAGAAACCTGACACTCCAGAGGGAGGCAAACGGGGAGAAACCCACAAGGAGAATGAAAGAGACTGTAGATGAATGTGGGGGAGAAGAGGCCTGGCTCTGTGCGCGTTATAATTGTGCTGAAGAGGGGGTTGCGTTTGAACAGCAGCACGAATTGTACTGTTCAGTGCAGCGGGTTTTTCATGCGGCGGGGCCACGCCCTGCCCCCCAGCGCCTTCTGGAAAAGCATGTTACAGCAGTCTTGCTTTTTCTGCACTGCGAGATTGCAGCAGACGCCGTTTGACTTGCTGTTCGCTCTAGACTCGTGAAATTCTGGGACAGGTTCCCCCCCCCTCCTTTTTGCGTGTTTGTTTACTTTTCTAGCAAGAGTTTCCAGTTCCGTTTTAGATATGGCTAGCTGCCTGCCTCAGATGCTGTGAGATCGCGCTCCTCCCAAGCCAGTCAGAGCAGCTGCCAACCTGTGAAGGGGCCTGGTGCCCGCTGGAGGTGCCTGTTGCTGGTGGCTGCCAACATGAAGCTGTCCCAGTGTCCTCCCTCCCCAGCAGAACACAAAGCACATTGCTCATTATAATTGTCTGTATGGGAGTTTCAGGTCACAGCTGGCTGATGAAAAGGCTCAAATGGCAGTACCCAGAATGCACAGGCAATAAGAGCATTTGTGCTCTAGAGAGCCCCACACTCGATTGCTTTTGGAATTAGTTGGGCAGTAACTCACTTTGAGTGAAGTTTTTCCTTTTCTAAATTGGGTAGGTTTGTCCTTTTGTAAGGGAAAGGCTGGTAAGCCTAATAACAAGCACATTGCCCAAGTCCTGCAGGGGCTGAAATGGAAAAATCCCAGATTAACCAAATTAGGGTGAAGGTCTTCTGAGCAGCCTGCTATGGCTCTCTGTTAACAGTCAGGTTAGAGGGAACAGAGTCATTGACTGTTTTTTGACCAAAGATGTGGTCCTCAGAGTAGTATTAAATATGTGAAGTTTAGCACCCTATTATTTTTATTCCCTGAACGGGGAATACATATGGTTATGGGACTGATGTACTGTAGACATTGTTGATGGCAATAACTGAAAAAGTATTCGATGGACCTTTTTGAAATTTTCCAGACGCATTATCTGGGTGACCACCTGGAAATTTTTACATATTGAGACACATCGCCCCAAAACTGAAGTAGCACCGCATAATGAAATTAGTTTCGGACACTTGATTCCATTATTGTGTAGGGTGTTTTCCAAACTTAGCAGATGCATTATATGTATATATAGGTGAAGGATTGGATCTGTGAAAATTTTTAGACAAATTGCACCAAAATTGAAGCAGCGCTGCTTAGTGATAGCAAAGGGAAAGGTAACTGCAGAAAATACTTGACCTTGTGAACAGGATAACTCTATTTGTTCTTTTTACTCTGTTTAATCTTTGATGGACTTTAATACCCCTTCATAAAAACATTATATGTATGAAAATCTACACCTGATGCACCGGAGACAGATTGGCAAAAGGGTCTGACTGCAGACTTCACCGGTGAGGAAACCACCTCTGTTAGTAAGGAAGTAAGGAAACGGTGTAAATGAGCACAGAAGAGGAGACGTTAAAGTGGGTTTGTGTTTAAGGCTTGTGTTAGTGCAGCTTTTATGAATATAATGTTAAACTAAAGAAAACCCTAAGGAGGACATCTTCAAATTTGGAGACTCAAATTACTCTGCGGGCAATTTAATTTATGTCCAATGACATCAGTTTTCTGTTTGTTGCACTTCATCCGTCACTGTGTAATAAGTTTTTTGTTGCATTTAACTGTGTATAATATGATGTGAATAAGAAAATAATTGCTTTATAGTAATCATATGTATGTTGTTTCCATTGTCTACCATAAATGTATCTATAGTGTATTTACATCTTAAAGATCACACATTTGAAATATTTGACTGATTGCCCATTGTGTGATTAACGCAGTTCTGTGGTAAAACCGTTTTACAACTCAGTAGACCGTGAGTAGTAAAATGCACAATGTTAGCAGGGAGAAAATGCTTTTACTCGACATCATAGGCAGTGGTATATAAGTCTTGGTGAAAAAATTTACATCAGAATGCAAAGTCCATAATTCTGTGTATGACATACACATAATTTCCTTACCCTCAGATGAGATTTACTGACAGAGAAGGCTTGCTCACAGGTGAGGTCGGCAGTCAGACCTAAACAGCCAGCACACTGAAGCAGTGGTGGCAGCACAGGGCAGAAAGGGAGGCTTCTCTTGTGAATACAGTTCTTACAGTACTTCCCAGGAACACTGTACTGGTTAGTGGTTTTCAAACTGTGGGGCGTAATATTATGTTTTGAATATTCTAATTTTCTTAGCAAATTTCGTCAGTGGCAATCCAGCAGCTGGTCCAGTCCAGTAGCAAAATTTACTGCGGGCTTTTAATAATTTTTTGGAGAGGTGGGAAGAGTAGGGTAGGTATAAGCGGTGGTGTTTATTACTACTATACTATTATACTTCGGTATTTTCGTTCAGTGAAACTTGGGGGAATTTAATTGTGCAATTTAGCCCTAGTATTAGTCAGCACATGAAAAAGCTGGTGCAGATCTGGTGAGCGAAATGATAGTTTGAAAAATTAGATGCCGCCCAAGCCTACTGTAGGGTGGCTAGAGATAGTGTTTGGGAGGCGTGGGAAGAGTAGCTGTACAATAGCGGAGAGGTGGGAACAGGGCCTTCCAGGAAATGAGTCATTGTCATTTTTTGTCCGCTTTTTTGACATTTGTATGCATGTAACTAATCTAACATACTAAATATATCAATAATATTTAATAATATATTAATTTATTATTGTTAAATCTAGCATAATAAAGTTTATTTCCAACATTAAAATACTAATATAACTATTTTGTCATAGTGTGCTAGATTTTAGTTTTCCGTCATGATTCTTACTGTTATGTTGTGGAAAATATTGGTCATAGTGCAAATGAAAAAAGTAACACAGAGAATTAAAGTTAGTGATTTTGCAAATTGGCATACAAGTGGAAGTTACCATAAATAAATAGGTGTGCTTGCAGGATTCCATGTCGGGAGTAGGACTCGTAGCATTCGGGCAAAAACATATTGCTTTGGTTTTCACATTTTCGTTTGATCCATCTAGTAATTCTGGGAATTGTAGAGGGTGGGGGTGTGGGAGGAGTAGGGTTTTGATGGGGGGAGCGGGGAGACGGGGCTGTACATTGTTTTCATTCCGACAGCATCTTTTCTAGTTGGTAATTCTCCACGTCACCATAGTTTATAAATTAGTTCTTCTAAAATAGTGTTGTTAATTTTTAAGCTATATTTTGATTCCAAGGTCGCCTTTGAGCGGTGCCAGCTATGTATGTATCCCTGTAAAACAGCTACAACAGTTATGTTCAAAGATTTTGGCATCTTTAACAGGGTGCCAGTGCCTGGGTTTCAGGTGGAAACCACCTTGAATGGGTTTGGACCGGTCCTGAAACTTTCCATATTTTGCTTCTTGTTCACACCGTTATGCAAAGTCTACTCTCTTCCATTCAAGATAAAACAAAATGCTCAGACAAACCGTGAGTCACTTTTGACTGGTGCGGGTATTTGATACTTGATTTATGGTTATATATTTCTTATTATGTATCATGCCTTTAAATGTCAGATGCCAACCTCATTCACCCATAACGCCTCCATTTTCACTGAGCATCATATGTGGAAGTTTATCTCATTGACCTCCAGATGCACTCTGTTTTCATTCTCATCTGCACTGCGCCGGACGCATTTTTAGCACCTTGTTCTAAGTTCATAATACATGATTTTAGTCCTGAGTTTACTCTCGCCGGCAGTTCATGGAGATGGTGAAAAAGTGAAGTTTGTAAACCACAATGATTTCAAGAGTCCCGACTACAAGACAAGTCACGTAGCGTGAACAGTACTGCAGCCTGACTACATTAACAGTTGTGTGTAGCATTAGTAAATGGGCATTCTCTCTTAGGCTTGCCGAACCAAAATGTGCATTAATTTGCCAGGCATGCACCCCCCTCCCCCCCAACTAGTACATTGGGGGTGTTCAGTCTGGTGTGGCGATGGAGCAGGATATGTTGCGTTCTGCTCAGCACTATGGTCAGTGATACAGGCCCTGGGGACGGTAGCATATGGAGAGAGGAACGGGCACCGAATGCGAAACATGCAGCCTGCCTCGTGATGTCTGCTCCGCCTTCGGGCGGAGCGCAGGGCAAGCACACGCGCAGCGTAGGCGCAGCAGGAAGTGTGTGTGCTCTCACTCGCCATTCAGCGGCATGCCCCCTGTGGGTAACCCAAGCCCCCCCCACGGGAGCTGCGAAATGCAGGCTGCGGGCGGGCGGGCCGGCCGGCGTCGGCACCTCTGCACAGCACCCTGCACAGACGCGCGCTGCTCTGGGACCGCGGGACGCAGCCTGTGGGCAGGATCTGGGCGTAGCGCTTGTGTTTGTCATATAGTATTGTTTGACCCGAGTGAGAGTGGTGAAAGGCAGACGTCTGGCCACACAGGCAGCTCTGCGTGCTAATACGCCCGACAGTCACCGATGACAGGCGCGCTCTCTCTCTCTCTCGTTCTCTCTCTCTCTCCTCCTCTCCTTCAGCAATGACGTGATGTGGGTCTTGTAATGCAGCTACATAAATCACATTGTCTCTTGCCTCCAGCAAGCCAGGGGGTTTTGTGACCTTGCGTGGTCTTGCCACATCCTGTACAGCTCTATGCACATGCACACATTGTTTATCCTGCTTCTGTGTACATATATGTGTGTTTGTGTATGTGAGCAAGTGGGTTCATACGTTTGGCCTGTATTTGACTCCATGCCCACTCTTCTCATGAACTTTCCTCTCGTTTTTCACAACTCGCTTCAGGATTCTCAAATAAAACGAGTATGACTAATCTCTCACTCCCTTCTCAAAAGGGCGTAATTGTAATACGGTGACTGTTTCCGACATTGCGCAACAAACCTGTCCAGCTGTTCTTGTTGTACTACATGGTGTCTGATTCTGCACTGACTCGCTGTTCCTGCATATGGTGACACCCTGCTGCTGTCTTCTGCAGATGTACCTCAGGCTTTATTGGGGAGTACTGTCATCAGAAGGACCCCTGTCACCCTGGTTACTGCCTCAATGGGGGCAACTGCATTGCCAACTTGTCCGGGGTGCCTCCCAGCCCCTCCTGCACCTGCCCCCTGGGCTTTACTGGTCAAACTTGCCAGACTCCCCAGAACTCTGCCTGCTACCCCAAGAACCCCTGTGCCAACAGTGGTATGTGCACCCTGCTCTCCCTGGACAAGCATGAATGTCGCTGTGCTCCTGGATGGACAGGTCAGCCCCTCCCACCGGCCTCTCCGGGCTCCGACAGTCTCACATTCGCTCGCAGCTTTCGGACCGGATGCTTTTTCTGACTCCGCCTTTAAAATATGTCACTGTGTCCGACTCTCCCAGGCCCCCGATGCACCCGCGAGGACAGCTGTGTCTCCAGCCCCTGTGCCAATGGGGGCACCTGTAGCCCCACGAACGGGGGCAAGTACACCTGCAGTTGCCCCAAGGGGTATCAAGGTCGTCGCTGTCTGAATGACACCAATGAGTGTGCTCTTACCCCGGGCCCATGCTCCAACCGAGGGGAGTGCGTGAACACGCCGGGCTCATACCAGTGCGTGTGCCCCGTGGGTTACACTGGTCGCCACTGCGAGACACCATACGTGCCATGCTCACCGTCACCTTGTGTCAACGGGGGCACCTGCCGGCAGACGTCGGACACCAGCTACTGGTGCCACTGCCTGCCAGGTGAGCACGGACCGGTGTCGACCCCCCCCACTGCACCAGGCCGGAAGCTGAAATGTGACCCTGCCTGTTTCACTCTCTCGATTTTCAATGTTGTGTCTTATGACGCTCGATCGTGTTTCCAAAGCAGGAGCAGAGGAAATAAGTCCGTGTTTATAGTAAACGGCCCTCTGTGAGCGTGTTTAGGTTCTCACTCTCATGTGGCCCCCCCTACTTAGGCTTCAACGGGACCAACTGCGAGATTAACATCGACGACTGTCCTGAGCACCGCTGCCAGAACGGGGGCACCTGCATGGACGGCGTCAACACTTACAACTGCCAGTGTCCACCTGAATGGACAGGTAATGCACCATGGGCCTCGTGCCACAGGCCTCGCACCCAGGTCCGACGCCGGTGCCAATGCCCTCCTCCTCACCGCCCCCTGCAGGCCAGTTCTGCACCGAGGACGTGGACGAGTGCCGGCTGCAGCCCAACGCCTGCCAGAATGGTGGCACGTGCAGCAACGTGCAGGGGGGCTACAGCTGCGTGTGCGTGAACGGCTGGAGCGGCCTCGACTGCGCCGAGAACATTGACGACTGCGCTACGGCCGCCTGCACCAACGGCTCCACCTGCATCGACCGTGTCGCTTCCTTCATATGCATCTGCCCCTACGGGAAGACAGGTGAGGGGATGCGGGGTTTGCCCTCAGACTGGGCTGCACACAGCCGCAGCATCGCATGTAGCATGACTCCGGCTGCCTGCTGCTGCAGTGTGGTATTGCAACGGAGCGACTACCTCATGGCTTCTGACCACCGGTGACCCCTGTATGACCTTGTCACAGGCTTGCTCTGCCACGTGGACGATGCCTGCATCAGTAACCCGTGCCGAGAGGGGGCGCAGTGCGACACCAACCCAATCAACGGCAAATTCAACTGCAACTGCCCTCCTGGTTACTTGGGCAGCACCTGCAGGGACGACGTCAACGAGTGCATCATGGGTAAGAGCCAGCCTGCGCTAGATACGCCCCAAAGTACTCTGTGTAGCAGCGAGCCACAAGTAAGTCGCAAACAGCAGGGGTGGGGCTGCTGGCCCTCGCAGGAAATGCAAGAGCATAATGGCTTCATCACTGCACTTTATTTTGTTACTGTTTCGTGGTTGAGACTATTGCAGTGTTTTTCACTTGCCAAGATACATTTTGTAATACTGAAGTTATATTCTCAAAACTTCACACGGTCTACAATACCAACACTCAACTTGGGCAAACGGTTAATCTCGCCTCCAAAATGCATTACAGCCACCAAAACAGTAGCACTTAATATCTTTCTACAAGAACACTATATCACACAAAAGAATGCCTTACAGAACACTAACAACCGATAGCCTTACATATGACATAATATGGATCAACAGTAAAGGATCATCTGTAAAGTGATTCTGATTTAATTTTTTTTGCAAACGCTGTATTACAAACCAGAACACTACTTCACGCTATAAAATGTCCAGGAATGAGCAAACCATGTTGCAGTATATTTCAATGGCCTTTATTTCTCACTGTGGTATAATTACAAAATATTCATTAGCAATTAAACAAAAACACAAAAATTGTATTCAAAAAATTGAATGTATTTTTAACAGTTTTAATAACAGTATGTAAGCATGTACAAAATGGCCCTTTCTCATGAGTGAGAAAGGAGTCCCTGAATTTAGTCACTGAATGCATTTCGTAAGAAAGCAATGAGAAATTATTCAGTTTAGCCCACAAACTGATGTTATGGCAAGTTCGTGAAGAGTTCTGAGAAAGTGACCTCAGTATTGCAGAACGTATCTTACAGTGTTTTTTTCCCTCCAACTGCTAAGTGATGATATCGATCGCCCACACTCATGCTGATAAATACAGCTAACTCCAGTTTTCCGCTGGTTAGCACAGCGGCTAGGTGCTCCATGGCTTAACCCTCCTCTGCGCCTTCGTCGTCTTCCTGATGCTGTTCTGTTCTTGTCCCGTATCCCTTGGCTGTCACGTCGACTTGCTCCTGCCCCTCCCCCTCGCTCCTTCCTTGCCGTTCACCTTCAGCTCTGCCTCCTCCCTTCAGGCCCGAACCCCTGTGAGCATGGCGGCCAGTGCGTCAACACGGAGGGCTCCTTCATGTGTAACTGCGCTCCGGGTTACACGGGGCCGCGCTGCGAGCAGGATATCAACGAGTGTGGCTCCAGCCCCTGCCGCAACGACGCCACCTGCCTGGACCAAATCGGCGACTACACTTGCATCTGCATGCCAGGTGGCCCTTTGGCGCCGTGTGTTCTCTGTCTACCGCCTCCCACCCCGGCCACCGGCTGACCACCCCTTTCCGACCTGTCTTCTGTGCCCAGGGTTCGAGGGAGTGCACTGCGAGACTGACATCAATGAGTGTGCCAGCTTCCCTTGCCTGAACAACGGCATCTGCCTGGACCAAGTCAACCGCTTCGTCTGCCAGTGCCCTCCAGGTCTGCCTGCTTCCGCGTGTCTCTGGTGCTCTTAGGAGCCTAGAATCCCTTAAAAATGTGGCACTGACTTTATCTGCTTGCAGCCTGAGTAAACAAGCACGCTTTATTAGTAAATGATCTATGTGCCGTGTTATCTCAGTGCTGTCAGAGTGATCTGTGTTCTTATCTCCGGACGGCTCCCTCCGGTTTGCAGGGCTCTGTTCCTTTGGTCTGCTCCGAATATCTCTCAGCAATTGTTGTGCCGTAGCTGTGAGGCCCGGGGCGTCGTTAGAGTACCTGCAGAGGATGGTGAAAGCGTGCCGCAGGTCGGGACGGGCCCTGAATGTCCGCAAGGAGCCTGGCTGCAAGCAGGCGGTTCTCCGTATCGGGGTAGACTGATGTGAGAGGCCAGGGACGCAGACAGAAAGCGCAGAGGAGCCCGCTTTGTATCCAGTGTGTCTGAAGCTCTTCGGGATCTTCCAGAAGCTTGCTTAATTTACCGTTTTTGCAAGCGTATTGAAATGCTTTTTTTCACATATCCCAATTTGCTCTCTTTTGAGACACGCACACACACACACACACACACACACACACATACACACGCGCGCACATAGAGAGCATATCCGGGCACATGGTCAGGCCATTTTTCTGGTGTCCCTGGAATGTTTCGGGGGGTAAGTCCCCAACGCATGTGAATATTCTGCCGTGGGTGGGAATCGAACCAGCGACTTTCCGATTACAAGCTTAAGCCACCGAGCCACACACCTTCCGTTGTTATCCAAAAATGTGTGCGAGAACAAAAAGGACTTGCTCAGTAACATTTAAAACTCTCTATCTGTGGGGGGAAAAAATTAGACGCATAAATGACTGATGCCACCAAACCTCTCATTTCTGGATGGCTGAAACACAGCCATCTCTCTGCCCGCGAAGCTTGATCAGAAGAGCTACCTTAAGTTCATAGCTAATGGCTAAGTGTTCGAGTTCCGTTTAATGGCAGTTTTCAGGCTGAAGGGGCTGCTGGAGTGAAAGATCGACGGCGAATGTGAGGATAATGTTTAGAAGCAGAAGACTGTGCACATTTAAATGTAAATAGCAATTTGGTGTCGGTCTTACCCCAACTCCTTTCCATATTTAGATTCTCTACACATCCGGAAATGACTATTGTTGCTGGGGGGTGGGGATGCAATTGAATAGCGGAGATAAAAATGACCGCCTCGGGGGGGAGAGCAGCGCTTTACCATGGATAGGAACACCACAGTCAGGGAGATCCCCAACCTTCTGCCACCTAATTGGAGATGCCGGGTGCCCACTGTGACCCCGCCTGGTGCCAGTTATCCTGATCTACTGTGGAAAATAAATATCACTGGAAATCTTTGTATCTGGAAGACAAACAAAGGGCTCTGGCTTGGCGATTAAGCAACTTCCCTGTTGCCTTTACAACTGTTCAATAACAGTGGAAAAATGAACACTTGGGTCGTTTTTGATTACACAGAACAATATGCCTATCTGTAAGTAATAGGAAATGTTTTAACAATGACTCTGGTCGACCCCACTAAGAACCTTGACTTTCACCTGTTTTGTTTGCTTTTTCTATAGAAGTCTATAGTATTAGTCAAAGCAATTAATTTTCGTTTGGCGGTCGCATTAAAGTAAATCTTGTGATAGTGTTAGCCAGTGGATAAGATGTCTTTTCTAATACATGCTCAGTGTATTTGAGCTGTGTACCTGTGTGAGAACCTTCTGAAGGTGCTGCAGTGCATTGTGGGAGATCTTGCCGTTTAGGTCCACCCCGCTTGGTTTTTGCTCGCCCAACCTGGCCTTCTCTCCTTAGGTTTCAGCGGAGACATGTGCCAGGTAGACAATGATGAGTGTGCCAGCACACCCTGCCACAACGGCGCCAAGTGCATCGACCGGCCCAACGGATATGAGTGCGAATGCGCGGAAGGTACCAGCGCCAAGAGCTGCCGCTTTTGTCCGAGCTTGTGCGCGGCCATGCCGGGCCTGACCCTTGCCCCCTCTCCCGTCCCACCCGGCAGGTTTTACAGGCCTACTGTGCGAGGAGAACGTAGACGACTGCAACCCCAAACCCTGCCACCATGGCGAGTGTCGTGACGGCATCGCCACCTTCTACTGCGACTGCAACCCGGGATACACCGGCCTCATCTGCAGCACGCAAGTGGACGAGTGCCAGAGCAACCCGTGCCAGAACCGGGGCCGCTGCATCGACCTGGTCAACAAGTACCAGTGTAACTGCCTGGCCGGGACCACTGGTGAGCGAGGCAGACGAGGGCACCGGCCTGGCACTGTAGCGGGAACAACTCTGAGTGTGTATCTGGGGACAGGCAACACGTTTCTACTGACTATAAGTCTGTTTCCTGGTCTGGCGAGTTTCCTCACCCTTCTCGACAGCTGGGGCTTTATGCTTGGTAACCCCACTACCTGACCTGGCCTGGCCTGCTGGCTAGCGAGAGCCAGAACTCATCAGTCAGGTTCAGGCCAGCGCAGTCAGTCCGCATGAGTCACACACCGCCACCTAGCCTGAATCGTAACTTTTTTTCCCCCCGGATAGTGCTGCCACCAAGTGGAAGGTTGAGGTAGTGCCAGCAGCTCATGCTGTGCCTGTTTCCTGTGGCAGATCTAAGCAGGCCCATCTCTCCCATCTGCATCACCAGGTGTGAACTGTGAGATCAATTTCGACGACTGCGCCAAAGACCCGTGTGAGTACGGCGAGTGCCAAGACGGCATCAACGAATACAAGTGTGTGTGCAATCCAGGATACACAGGTACTCGGGCTCCCCCACCTGGCCACACTCAGTCACTGCACCCATGTTTACGAACACTGCAAATTCATATATATTATACTCATGCTTGGCAAGCCTCTGTGAGGCAGACTGACTTCCTGGCACTGTCTCATTCCCTTAGGGGAGAAGTGTGACGTGGAGATAAATGAGTGCGGCTCAAACCCCTGCCTGAACGGGGGCACGTGTGAAGATCGGCTGAACGGCTTCCACTGTCTTTGCCCCGCGGGGACCCATGGGCCTGTTTGCCACTCCGGGGCCGACCGTTGCTCCCCCCAGCCTTGTGACCACGGCGAGTGTGTGGAGCTACAAGATGGGTAGGGTGCCGCTGTCTGGTCCACTAACCCTGTGCATGCGTCTCTCGTGGCAGCGTGTGACAGAGTGTGACATCGCTGTACTATGAAGGGCTGAACGCAACAGTAGGGCTGGGCAATTAATCGACAATTAATCAAAACCAACATTCAGAACCTGTAATCCACGTAATCTTGCCCATATCGTTTACTTTGTTTTTTTATTTATTATTTTTTTAAATGCTGTTAATACTTACAAAAAAACATTTAATACTTCCCCCCAGTCAGTGTGCGTTCCTGTACTGTCCCCTTAAAAACATACCGCCGCGTGTCACGTGACACTGCCCCGTCCAGTCAGCAACATGGAAGCAAACTGAAACACTGAGCAGACTAAGCCACTCATGCAGCTTATTCCAAAGGAAAATTCCGTGTCCGTTCGTTTGGACACATTGTGGCTTTAGTGCAGACGACACAAGGAGACGTCAGATGTAAACACTGCAAAAAAAACAGTTTCAGCTACCAAAGGTAATACCACCAATCGGTTTCAGCACCGGCAATATCTAAATTGCAGTGGAAACCGCTAATATGGATCAAAAAAGCTTGGGACAGAATCATTCCTGTACAAATACTGTTTAAATAATTTGCTCACACAGTATAATCCCGTTATAGTGGACTCATAACGGAATATTGTCTATAACAGACAAGGTCCACTGGTCATATTGAAGGTCCACTGAACATATTTACAGTACAAAAAAAAACAAAATAATTGTTCATTAATTGTAATCGAGGTAAAATGTTCAATTAATGGTGATATTAATTTGAGGTCATATTGCCCAGCCCTATGCCTCAGCGCCTCTGCTGTGTGTCTGATGAGCCCCATTGACCCCCCCCCCCCAGATACCGGTGCGAGTGCGATGCAGGTTGGGAGGGTCAGCACTGCCAGCTGGACATCAACGAGTGCCAGTCCAACCCCTGCCAACACGGGGCCACCTGTACCGACCGGCTCAATGGCTATACCTGCAAGTGCAAGCGTGGCTTCACTGGTAGGCTTCTGGGCGCCCCCTTCAGGCGCCGCTCTCCCTCCCTTCCTCTTGGGAATTAGAGGCTGTGTCTGAGCCTTCAATTTTCCCCCAGGTGAGAACTGTGAGGTCAACATAGACGAGTGCAAGTCCAACCCCTGCATAAACCGTGGTACCTGCGTGGATGGAGTCAACGGCTACAAATGCCTCTGCTCGCCACCCTACACAGGTAACGGGTGCAAATGCGGAGGCAGGGCCCAGGGAGGGAAGGGCAGGGCCCCACACCCTGCCGGGTATCGGTCCAGGAGGTGCCAGTTTTGTGGGTGTGTCAGTTTGACTAACGGTGAATCTGCGGGATATCCCTGTGCACCTGTGCGTCATCACAGCGCGTTTGCTCCGCACACAGGTCCGCAGTGCGCGGACAAGGTGGACTCATGCAGCACCAACCCCTGCCAGAACCGCGGCCGCTGCCTCAACCACCAGGGCAGCTACTCCTGCGAGTGCAAGATGGGCTACAGCGGGCGCAACTGTGAGATCAACATTGACGACTGCTCTTCCAGTGAGTCCCAAACCTTGCGCCCCCCACTCTCTGCTCCCGTCCTCTCCCCCCTCACTCTGGCCCCATCTCCCCGCAGATCCCTGCTTGAACGGGGGCACCTGCCTGGATGGCGTGGGCAGCTACTCATGCAGCTGCAGGCCGGGCTTCCATGGCCGGCGCTGCGAAATTGAGGTGGACGAATGCGGCAGCAACCCGTGCCAAAACGGCGCCCGCTGCAGTGACTACGTCAATAGCTACACGTGCGAGTGCTCGCCCGGTTTCGACGGCATCCACTGCGAGCACAACATTCCCGAGTGCACGGAAAGGTATGGCGGAATCGCAGCCCCCCCCTCCCCCCGACCTCTTCGCCTCACCGTGCCCTGCTCGCCTGCCCATCTCATGCCACCTCACCCGTTGCATTTCTCGCTTGCAGCTCCTGCCTAAACAACGGCACCTGCATCGACGGCATTAATGAGTTCTCCTGCCGCTGCCGACCTGGTTTTACCGGAGCCTTCTGCCAGTATGAGATCAACGAGTGTGACTCCCAGCCCTGCAAGAACGGCGGCACCTGCACCGATGGCTTGGGCTCCTACCAGTGCTCCTGCCCACTGGAGTACACTGGTCCCAACTGCCAGGTGAGGCCTATCTATCATGTCACTGTGCCACCCAGTGCCAGTCGGGGTCTTAGCTGCCTAGTGCCATCCTGCCTGTTCCTCCCTCTCTGCAGTTCTTGGCAAACCTCTGCAGCTCCTCGCTGTGCCTCAATGGTGGGACGTGCATCCAGCGGGGGACGTCGTGGGGGTGCCACTGCCCCGAGGGCTGGACGGGGCTCTACTGCGATGTCCCCAGCATGTCCTGCCAGGCCTTCGCCACCCGCAAAGGTACCCCCTCTGCACCACCTTGCTGGCTGGCTGCATTGCCACACACATGCACGCCAGCGACTGAAATCCCGCACCCCTGTGCCTCCGTCAGGTGTGTCCGTGGACACGGTGTGCCAGCATGCCGGCCGCTGCCTGGACGTGGGCAACACACACCGCTGCCAGTGCCAGGCGGGCTACATGGGCAGCTACTGCGAGAAGGAGGTGGACGAGTGTCTGTCCAACCCGTGCCGCAATGGCGCCACCTGTGTGGACTATCAGGGGGCCTACGAGTGCCAGGTATCCTCGACGGCCCCCCCCCACCCCCTCCCATTATGCGCTCTCTGTGTCCACTGCCGCCGTGACACCCCCTCTCTGCCCTCTGTCGCAGTGCAAGCCCGGCTTCCAGGGGGTCAACTGTCAGTACGATGTGGACGAGTGTCAGTCTCAGCCCTGCCTGCACGGAGGGACGTGCATCAACCTGGAGAACCGCTTCTCCTGCTCTTGCCCGCCGGGCACTCACGGTGAGTGGCGCGTGTGGCTGTGTGTGCGTGTCCTCTGCCACAGTGTATATCTGACCGTCCCGCCGCCGTCCGCAAACAGGTGCCCGCTGTGAGGTGGACGTGGACGACTGTGCGCCCGAGCCTGGCTCCTCGCGGCCCCGTTGCCTGAACGGGGGTCAGTGTGTGGACGGCGTGGGCCGCTTCCACTGCTCCTGCCCCCCGGGCTTCGCCGGTGAGCGCTGCGAGGGCGACGTCAACGAGTGCCTGTCTGCGCCCTGCCATGCCCCTGGCAGTCTGGACTGTATCCAGCTGGCTAATGACTACCAGTGCCGGTGCCAGCTGGGCTACACAGGTACTCGCATCAGGGGGTCCACCCACGGGGGGGGGGGGTGTTTACACCACGGGGCAGGGGGCTCGCCTACACGGGTCAGCTTGTGTGTCTGTGGGTGTTTGTTCCAAACCTTTTTAAAAAGTACATAATTTACGTGCTTGTGAGTTCGGCGCTGCCACAACCAACAAGATTAGCAAGGGTCTCGTTTGTGGGCCCGGTCCCCTGTGAATTATCTGAGCAGCTAACCTCTGTTTACTGGACCCCTCTGCTGGGCCGGGTCTGCCTCATGAAGTCCCTCTTCGTCCCTCCTCAGGACGGCACTGCGAGTCCATGGTGGATCTGTGCAAATCCAGGCCGTGTCACAATGGGGGGATCTGCTCCATGAACACCAGCTCCATGCACGGATACAGCTGCGCCTGCCAGCCGGTACGCTCTTTACTGCAGAGGCGGCTACGCTGTGAAACACCCTTCTCCTGTGTGCGTGTGTGTCAGTGTGTGCCTGTGCGTGGATATTTCATTGTGGGGACCAAGTGTTCCGACAATGTCACAAAAACTCAATTTCATGAAAATCTGTGACTGCAATCAGAATACTAATACTGCCAAAAGCCCTGTATTTTGTTTAGTTACTTATGGATAAATAAGGATAGGGCTGGGTGGGGGTTAGGGTAGTCATTGTTGGGATTAGGGTTTTCCCCATAGAAATGAATGGACGGTCTGCACAAAGATATGAATACAGACGTGTGTGTGTGTGTGTGTGTGTGTGTGATCTGATCCGTGCTGTACATTCTAACTGCTCTCCTTACAATCTCACCTTTCATTCTTGTCCTCACGCTGACATCAGAGAGGGGTGAGGCTGCTCAGCCCAGGTATGACCTCAGGGGAGGGACAGTCTGAAAGGCGGCGTCTGTGTCTGTGCAGTGTGATGTCCTCACACGCTGACCTGCGTGCCCTGGCAGCTGCTCCCGCCGTGCATGACAGTCACCATTTACTCTCGCACCACTCAGGGTTTCTTAGGGTTCAACTGCGGGGACCCTGAGGGCTCGGGCTGCACCAGCCTGCGTTGCCAGAATGGTGGCCGCTGCCAAGAAGTGGCGGGCGGGCGTCCCCAGTGCCGCTGCCTGTCTGGCTTTGGGGGTCAGCACTGCGAGACTGCACTAAGCTGCCAGGCCATGTCCTGCCTGAACGGGGGCACCTGCGAGGCGGACCTGCACTCCGGGGGGCGCCCCTACTGCCGCTGCCCCGCCCTCTTCTCCGGCCGGCATTGCCAGATGCGCCAGCCCAGCCCCACGTTGCTCGCCGTCCCCGAGACGGTGTGCCCATACCCCGAGTGCCAGCAGCAGGCAGGCGACCATGTGTGCGACCAGCAATGCAACCGGCACGAGTGCAAGTGGGACAGCGGCGACTGCTCACTGAACTGGGAGAAGTCGTGGGAGAGCTGCGCTGCTCCCGTGCCCTGCTGGCAGCTCTTCCGCAATGGCCGCTGCGACCCAGAATGCGACAACCCCGAGTGCCTCTTCGACAGCTTTGAGTGCCAGCCAGCGCCCTCTCTCTGCAAGTAGGTGGTGCTGCCACGTGGCTTGCGCACCGGCCCAGGCAGGTAGCGACACGGCTAACCCCCCTGTACCTCTCCTAGGTACGACAAGTACTGCGCCGATCACTACGCCAACGGCCACTGCAACCAGGGCTGCAACACGGAGGAGTGTGGCTGGGACGGCCTGGACTGCGCTATAGACGCGCCTCCGCAGGTGGCAGATGGCACACTTGTGGTGGTGGTCCTACTGCAGCCGCACGAGCTGTTAGGAGACCTGCGTGGATTCCTGCGCTCGCTTGGCACGTTGCTGCACACTAATCTGCGCGTCAAGCTGGATGAGCAACAGAAGCCCATGATCTACCCCTACTATAGCCCAGAGAGCGACAGCACCAACGGAGGGGCGGCCCTATCCAGAGCCAGGGGCAAGCGGGAACTGGGCGAGAAGGAGGTCATCGGGTAAGGCCGTCCGGAGTGCATCACGTGACCTAGATCAGCGTATCCGATTTGTGTTGGATACCATGTAAGGTGACGGCTGTCCTCCCTGCACCTCAGGTCCAAGGCCTACTTGGAAATCGACAACCGGCAGTGTTCCCAGAACTCGAAGCACTGCTTCTCCAACACGGAGCTGGCAGCGTCCTACATCGCCGCCGAGTACCTGAAGAAAGAGCTTCCCTACCCGGTTATCTCCGTGGACAGTAAGCGGCCTCACACTCTCAGTGACGAGAAGCTCGTCTCGGACGTGCTCTCGAGCCAGTTGTCTGCTGTTGATTTCATGATTGCGTACGAAAGGCTGCTTGGCGGCAGTGTCTGAGGAACATGAGAGAGCCCCACCGCTGCTGTTTCCCAGGTGAGCGCAGTGATGGTCCGAATCCCTCTCACCTGATGTACGTGGTGGGCGTGGCCGTCTTCATCATCCTCCTCATCCTGGTGTTGGGGGTGCTGGTGGCCAAGCGCAAGCGCAAGCACGGCATCCTTTGGCTGCCCGACGGCTTCATCACCAAGAAGGACGCCAAGCGCCGCGAGCCCGTCGGCCAGGATGACTTCGGCTTGAAGTAAGTGCGGTGGTGGAACACCTCACCCAGATCGCGGTGGTTGTGGATCATCTAACTGCCCCTTCTTCGCAGGAACATGGTGAAGCCTCAGGATGGAGGGATGATGGACACCAACCAGAACAAGGGGTGGCTTGAAGAGGGCCTACCAGCGAAGAAGGCGAGGGTGAGGAAGATGGCATGGTGCGATGGGAGAGGGGGGAGCCTGCCTGCCCAGGATCTGCCCCTCATGGTTGGTTCTGACTCCTCAGACGGAGGGCAAGCCGCTCCTGCCCGTGGGGGTGGACGGAGGCGTGGACCGGCGGGAGTGGACACTGCAGCACCACAAGGCGGCCGACATCACGCTGACGCCTCCCCAGGCTGACCTCGACATGGACTGTCTGGATGTCAACGTCAAGGGTCCAGGTAACGGGCCAGACGTGTGCAGAAATGCAGCACTGCAGAGTCTTTGTGGCGCACTCTCATGCTGTGCTTCATCAGCCAGTTCCCAGCGAATCAGGGCTGTGATTATCACTTATCGGGTTAAATGTACTTTTTAAAGTAAACAACTTTTGGAACGGCAGTAACCTGATGTTACCATGGTAGCATCTATATAAACGCTGACTCTGTAAACGTGTGAATCCAGCACAGGAGGCCTGAGCAGAAGAGCATCATTCTTGTGGGTTTGGTGTTTTCAGATGGGTTCACCCCCCTCATGCTGGCCTCCCTGCGTAGCGGGGGCACGGCGGACTGCAGCAGCCTGACGGGCGAGGAGGAGGAGGAGAGTGGGCTGGACGAGCCGGGGGCCAGCGTCATCAGTGACCTCATCGCCCAGGGTGCCACACTGTTGGCGCAGACCGACCGCACGGGCGAGACCGCGCTGCATCTGGCTGCCCGCTATGCCCGCGCCGACGCCGCTAAGAGGCTACTGGATGCCGGGGCTGACCCCAACGCGCATGACAACATGGGTCGCACCCCCCTGCATGCTGCTGTCTCCGCTGATGCGCAGGGAGTCTTCCAGGTCAGTGCGGCATGCTGCTGTACTATGACGAACAAAACAGGCCTGCTATAATCACTGCTTTGACTCCTCATTGACTCCAATGAGTCACATATGAGTCTCAGAAACAGGAAAATTCAAAGCCGATTGGCTGATATGAGATATCCAAAAGGAGTGTGGGATGTCTTGTCGTTTTGTGTTGCGGCCATGGCACTCGTCACTGAAGCCCGTTTTGTTCCCCGCAGATCCTGATCCGGAACCGTGCAACGGACTTGGACGCGCGCATGAATGATGGCACCACACCCCTGATCCTGGCAGCGCGCCTGGCCGTGGAGGGCATGGTGGAGGAGCTTGTGCACTGCCACGCCGACGTCAACGCGGTCGACGACCACGGTGAGCCACAACCGGACCTTAACCACAGTGGCCCTGGCTGTACAGTAGGAGACGTAAGGTGGATGTTTGATGTGTGCAGTGCTACGCTTATTAATGATCATTCAAGGGTCTTTACCTGCTCACCGTCTCATCAGTCCAGGCATGGACTGGCCATCGGGAAATTCAGGAAATTGGCCAGGGTGCCAGTCCAATGAGGCTGATGGCAAAATATCCCCCCGGCGGGCAGCAAAATATCAAATTGGGGTCATTCGACAACAAAATCCCCAACTGAATTTTGTTGCCAGTCAGCCCCTGCATCAGTCTAACCATGTGAAGCTGCATGCATTTATGTTCCCAGACATGCACTGATGGTTTTGCCCCCTCCTCCCCCCCCCCAGGTAAATCTGCTCTGCACTGGGCTGCAGCTGTCAACAATGTGGAGGCCACTCTGGTGCTCCTGAAGAACGGAGCCAACCGGGACATGCAGGACAACAAGGTATGAGCCGCCCCCTCTGCTCTCCCCGTTACTCCCCCCCCCCACTTACTGCCCTGCCCCCCATTCGCTTGCTCGCTTGCTCCCCTCGTTCTATCGTAACCATCCCGTCTCGCCTGGCAGGAGGAGACGCCCCTCTTCCTGGCAGCACGGGAGGGTAGCTTCGAAGCGGCTCAGGTGCTGCTGGACCACTACTCTAACCGGGACATTACGGACCACCTGGACCGGCTGCCCCGGGACACAGCGCAGGAGCGCATGCACCATGACATCGTGCGCCTGTTGGACCAGTACAACCTGGTGCAGAGTCCTCATGGCGGCCAAGCCCACATGGGCGCAGGCGGCGCCCACTCCACCCTGGGCTGCGGCTCCGGTGTGGGCTTCGTGGGCATGCGTGCCGGACCCCAGAGCAAGAAGAGCCGACGTGGGGGAGCCAAGGCGGCCGGGGCCGGGACCGGAGGCGGGGTGGCCAAGGAGCTGAAGGATGTGAAGACCAAGCGCAGGAAGAAACCGGCCGGAGGGGAGATGCCCTCCACGGGGCCGGCTGGGGGCGGGGCTGGGGGCGGGGCTGGGGGCGTCGCAGGCAATGCCAAGGCAGCCAATGGGGGCCTCTCTGAGAGCTCGGTCACCCTGTCGCCAATCGACTCCCTGGAGTCCCCGCACTCGTTTGCCGGAGACGCCGCCGGCGTCAGCACCACCACCACCGCCGCCTCGCCGCCCCTGCTCTCCAGCCCCTCGGCACGGCCGCTGCTGCCCCCTGTCAGCCACATGCTGGGCCAGCAGCACGCCTGGGCGGGCCTCGCCAAGCAGGGCTACGGCCTGCTCCCGCACGCCCTGGGCGCGCCGCACCCCGCCTCCGGCATGCTGGGCCCTATGAATGTCACCATGAGCCGGGAGCAGCTGCCCCCCATAGTCACCTTCCAGATGATGGCGCCGGGCAGCGGGCAGGCCATGCTGAAGCAGTCGCAGCTGGGCCAGCTGCAGAGTCAGGTGCAGCCACACGCCCAGGCTCTGCCACCTCATCTGCAGTGTGCCCCGGGCATGATGTACCAGATGCCGGACGTGGGTCTCACGCGGCCCCTGTCCCACACCCTTCCCCACCCGCATGGCCACTCCGTCGCCCACAGCAACGGCATTGGCGACCCCCAGCCTCGTCAGCTCCCTCCCTACCACACCATGCAGAGTCCTGTGGATAAATACCCGACACCTCCCTCCCAGCACAGCTGTGCCACAGCCAGCTCCGAGGGCACGACACCTGGGCACCCGGCTCACCCCCCCAATGAGCACCCCTACCTCACCCCATCCCCGGAGTCGCCCGACCCCTGGTCATCGTCCTCCCCCCACTCCAACTCGGACTGGTCTGATGTAACAACCAGCCCCACCCCCCTGGGGAACCTGCACGCACTGCCCCAGTCCCGGCACACACACATTCCGGAGCAAGCGCCACGGCAACCACAAGCGCAGCAGATGCAGGCGCAACAGCCCCAACACAGCGGCATGCAAGTCTATGCATAGGCTCTGACCTTTGACCTCTTCCTTATGTCCATATCCTCACTAAGACAGCTGGCTGACAGCGATCTGCTCTGTCCCCTTTGACTTTACACATCTGGGTCGTTTTCCCTTCTCTCACTACACCCCAGGCGTCTCCTTCCGCTCCTTCAGTCCTCGATAGTCGCATTTTCCATAGTAGCTATTTAGTTCCAAAGTGTCATTGTGCTGCTAACCATCAGCGAAAACCTTTCACTCACTGCCGTTGCTGTCATGGGCTGTCATTCGTGAGAATCTGTAGTGTCACTGTTTGTCCTGTTTGTGTGCCTGTGCATTATGTGGACTGAGCTCATCTTCAGAGATCTACAGGGAGTTATTTCCCGTTGCACTTTGCAGTGGGTAACATCTGCTGACCTGATCTCCATCAGCCATGAACAAACAGTGATGTTCTGCCAGGAAGATGGATGGAAACAGGATGGACAGACGATATTTTCAAGTGAATACATTTGCCATAATACGTAAAAAATATTTTCTTTCTTTTGAAGGATAAATCTTTATGTAAATTTCAATTTGTCTTCGCTCTTCATCCCTATGCAGCTTTTCATAGAGTAATGTTACATTTTTTCTTGTTAGTATGTTAACTTAATTCTGGGTTTTTCCACCTGCAAAACTTGTGATGAGCTGTATTTTTTGTTTCTAAACCAAAAATAATGTTGTGTTGATGGGTGGTTTTTGGTTATGATGTTGTGAAGCCTTGGGTAATGTTAAGCCTCCCCCTGTTCGGCCCAGTGGGTTACAAGGCGCACAGCCTGATGCGTATAAGATCGCCCTGGTGTTTCATTGGGCTTCTACTTAAACTGTGGTGCAAGAGGTTTTTTTTTTTTTCTACATGTAATGTATATTGTTTACTCTCTGAACTAACTGGTATTCTTTTGTCCGAAAGGGAGGCAGGGTGTCAGATGGGGGGGGGGGACAGTCTGTTACTGAGAAACACAAGTTGAGACTGATGGTTGAGACAGAGAGACGACAGGAAACCGGGAGAGAGTGGCGAAGAGGCGTCATCAGATGGGCCTCTTGTGCGTTGAGATTGGAGCTCACTTTGTCTCAGCATTATGAGTGCCTCATGAGTCTTACCAGGCTCTAGTGACCTAGAACAGGTCACTAGTGGTGACACAACACTGATGCACATTGGACAGGAGTGTGGCCTCACGCTGCCCCCTCCTGTCCTCGTTTTTCCTATACAGTGACGATGTCATCGTTGTTGCCTTTCCTTAAATACTGTTTTATATTTTGCCTGCTTTCATCAGTGTAACTGGCCGTTTTTTTATTTGTTTTTTTTTTTTTTACTTTTAAATAGCAATTATTCACTTTCTCTTAATTGCAATCAATGTTTGTGCCTTTTAAATTTTGATGCAATTTAAGATCCACATTGAATACGTCTGAGATGTGTTTATATTGTAGTATTTCTTCCTCATTAGCTTAGCTTTGTCTTTCTCTCTTGCTGTTATACATGTACAGACAATCAGTGAACCTTTCTTACACGGTGATGGCCCACAAAACTGCGTCTGAACGGTACCAATTTTTTAACATTTACAAATGTTACTATAATTGGCTTTTTAAAGTAGATTGGAAAAACCTGTGGTACATTTATATGTGATTTTGTCAGTGTTGGAGTTTTTCTGGACCAGCAGATGAGCAGATAAATTGAGCCCCGCTTAGATGTAAAATATTTATCTATGATGAAGCGTGATTAAGGTATACAGAGGAAGAAGCTGGTGATTTACCTGGTAGTTTACTGGTAGCTGTTATTAGATTGCTTGATGGTACCAGTCGGACTAGAACACATCGGATTCGTTATCACGGAATCCAAAGTTATATCTCATTTACCTTATTATGACTCAACTTTTACATGCAGCGTTGTTTTTTCACTAGTTTTTACTTTGGGTCTGGCTGCCTTGTCCCACACTGCTTTTTGCTTGTTTTCTGGAATGTTTTACTGAACTGTTTTGTTTCTCATCGATTGCCTGTAAATGCTACACCAGTGACAAGCGTGACCGGTCTCGTCTGTGGACGAGAACGCGCAAAGGCCGCCAGAGCGACTGTTGATTGCACTTGTTTTGCTGTCAACATGTCATTGTGCATTGAAATGTTCTGTCCTTTAAACATTTCTGTTCGGTAGCACTTAGCCCTCACTATTGTGCAGTTTTATAGTCAGGCTTGTCTTTCGGTGTGTATGTCTGCGTGTGTGTGTGCGCGTCCGCCCGCGCGTCCGTATTTGCGTGTATTGGGGGGTATGGACGTATAATCCTGCCTTATGTAATAGTCACCCAGTCAGCAGTGATCGTGGGCCTCTCTTTCACCTAAGTGCTTTAACATACTGTATATAAACCATATTACCATGTTACATGAAGAATGTTTTTTTTTTTCTTATGTTTGTATAACTTAGAAGGAACTTGTAACTCTTGAATAAGGAACAAAAGTTTAATTCCTAAGGCAGGAAAGTGATTACGTTGAAATACACCAATAAAGAACCTTTTCTGTCAAAACATCTTTTCATCCTCAGTGCTTGAACACGAGTCACATCTTAACTCACCTTTTGCTGTTGAGCAATTAGATATTAGATACTAATGGGGTTATGTTGAGATTGAAGTGCATATACAGTTCAATGAAGTAACACGGCATTAGGACGGTGAAGGACATGATATGTTACAGTTGAAGATGGTAGTATAGGAAATGATAAATCATAATTAGTTCCTCCCCCTTGCACTCCAGTTTCCCTCAGATGTAGTAAATAATATATCGTTGTGTCCGTAAAATGTGAACATTCATCAAGGAAGCACAAACGTGTAAACACAGAATAGGAGGGGACGCAGCCACCATCCCATCACAAAGATGCTGTCGCTCGACTTGACTTATTTAACCTGGTTAATTTTCACGCCCGCGGAGGCTGCTGGCTCTTTCCATGACCAGGGAGCTTCAAACATTCAGAGCATGGATCGCTCAGCCAGCAGGCGTCGCTAATGAGCAAGGTAGTACCTTAAAGGGTTAAACTGAAAATCTGGCGAATTTGGATGAACCTGATATTAGGCCAGATATATGGATTCGAGGGAATTGGACGTGAGCTGGCAGGTGACGTAGAGCTATGAGGAATGGTGCGGGTCCAAGTGCACGGGCGGGTGGGTAAGTAGGCGTAGGATTCAAGGCTGGGTTCTGTACATTAGAGCAAACGATTGAATCAGGAACCCCCTGACAGTGCAAACAGAAACACAAAATAAGACAAGACGGGTAATGTATAAACAATACATACAAGACAGGCAATAAATATATGCAAAAATACAAATGTCATAGTTTGTGGTGTTGTGGTGCATGAGGGTTATGTGTGAGAGTTCTTTACTGTCTGGTTGAGCCTCGTCCCAGCTGGCAGAGCGGACTCTCGCAAATGGTGTCCAGGGTGCGATGGTTCACGTGAAAATCCGACAGGTTCATTCGCTTCAGAGACCCCTAGTGTCTGCAGGAGCAGTAAAAACTAATAGTTACAGAGTTGCCAACTTTCATGCATCTGGCGTGACACTCTGGCTTTCAGACTCTCGCGCTCACGCAAGAAATCTTACAGCGAATATATATTATTCCATTATAAAACTAAAATTAGCTACATCAAAAGCGTTGGGGTGGTTTGCAAAACTTATTTTCAAGGTAGTGAAGCTTACATATATGTGCAAACGGTCTCAAATTGAATATCTTACGACAGCCTGTGCTGTGTTTAACATAATGCTTCATTATATCAGAAATAATACTAGTTACTGCTTGAAATATCAAGAGTGAACTAGTTACTGTACCAAACATCAGGATTATTCATGAAACGTTAGGAGCAGATTTGTCAAACAATGTTTTTAAGTCCGTTGCCTCTCACACCTCTGGGGCCAGCGTTTGAGTCTCCACCATGGCCTTGTGTGTGTGGAGTACACATGTTCTCCCCGTGTTGTTGTGGGGTTTCCTCTGGGTACTCCGGTTTCCCCCCACAGTCCAGAAACATGCTGAGGTTGATTGACGTTACCAAATAGCCCGTAGGTGTGCCCGTGTGAGTGAATGGTGTGTGAATGTGCCCTGCGATTGGTTGGCACCCCATCCTGGGTTGTACCCTGTCTTGTGCCGATAGACTCTGGACCCCCCGTGACCTTGAATAGAACAAGTGGTTTCAAAAAATGGATGGATGGATTTGCTGGAAAGTGACACAAAGCTGCACTCTGAGTGTCCACAGTTTAGTCTGTCAAAGCCGTCACTTAAACTGCCATCTCATTGACTCACTGATCTCTGCCGTCAATGAGGAGGCCATTGTGAATGCGGCCTGGATGCCGTGTCTTGCTATACATTTTAGATTGTATTTATTTGTCAGATGTCTTTATTATTATTTTTATTATTGCTACTTTTTTGATACCCATGAGGAAATTTGTTTCACAAAAAACCCCCCAAGCTGCTCTCTGTAGCTGAGAGCAATATGGCCATACAGAACAGTCACCCACAGCTGTACACTGGGAGCTGGGGGTTAAGGGCCTTGCTAAAAAACCCAAGCATGTGCTGAGGCTGGATTCAAACCAGCAACCTTCTGATCACAGGCACAGAGGCTTAGCCCATTGAGCCACACACTGCCTCCACCCCTCCCAAAGTGATGAGAGAGCAGGGTCAGACCGTCCCTGGAGGTTAAGGGTCTGACTCAAGTGCCCACTGGTGAAGTCAATCTGCTAGCACTGGGATTAGAGCCAGTGACCTTCTGATTACAAACGCCCCCCCAGACCATGTCTTGACCAGGGTAATATACCATGTATCTGTATGGGAAGTGGGTTTCTTTTGCTTGACATTACAATTCTTGTGCATGTTATCTTCTGTTTCACAGCCAGTGCCACCTAGTGTTCAGGTTCACAGCTGCCATTGAAATGCTCCAGACTCAAATGTTCAGTGGGCCGGAATTGGCATGATGACTGAGCTCAAGGCATGAGCTGCAAGCGTTCCCATTGGCTGGCGTTCCTATGAGAGACATCCGCTGGGCTGTCCAATGAGGGAAAGGTCACTGAGGCATGGAACAGCAACGGTAGTGCACAGTGTGACCTTCTGCCGGTATTCTGATGTGTGGTCCAGGAAGGGGGGGGGCGTGAAAGAGGGGAGCACGGATAATTAGATAAGGGCCTTGCAGTTACACTGTTACATGTTTTGCTGTACTTTAGAGTTCAATTGCAAACAAACATTCTTTATTTCGGTATATTTGATTTCACACCATAAAAATTGGAGTCGATACTGATGTTGCTCTTCTGCTTCTGATTTGCATGCATGTTCCTGCCAACTAACCAGCTAACCAGGGAACCAACGAACAAGATTCACCTTATGCAGCATGTTTGAAGGCACTTCATAATAATAACTCACCAGCATGGTCTTCAAGAACATCCGACAGGCTGAGCGTCCGGGTCAGACACGCCTTGCAGGGCTCCGCTGCCTGTGATTTTCTCACCGTCTCTTGTTTTCTGGCTTAATTACTCAGCCTGTCAAGCACCAGACGACGTGCTGCTTGAAGACAGACTAGCAAACCTATTCTGGTTTCACCTGAGTTACTGTAGCAAATTGAATCTCATGATTAGCTATTCAGCTGGATAGTGGCTTTGGGTTTATCTGTCTCCCGAGGAGCTAAAATGTAAATGCATAATGTTTCTGGCTAATATGATGTGATTTTCTGTGCGGTTTGCGGTGAGGAGATGGGGACTCAGAAGGCCTGCGGCCAGGAATTATGGGTAAAGGGCCTTGGGCAGCTAGCTAACTGCCCCCAGCTCTCTGACACATAACCTTTGGATAACTGAACCCAAAAATAACCCACAGCCTGCCTCTGAGGCCATGGGAAGAGCGTTCCATAGAGGAACAGCGTGATCACCCTCATTCTGTTAGCCAGCTAGCTGGCTTTTCCCATTTCTCAATCATCCCTGTTCATTATATTGTGTGTGTGTGTCTGTGCATGTGTGTGTATGTGGGCATATGTATATTACATTGTGGGGACCAACTTTTACCTTGTGGGGACATTTCTTTCCATCCTCACAAGGGGAAACAGTTTTATAAAATCAAAAAAACTAAAATTCCAAAAGCCTTGTATTTTCTTTGGTTACTTATGGTTGAGGTTAAAGTTGGGTGGATTGTCATAGTTGGGACTGGGTCATGCCCAAAAAAATGAATGGTGATCAAGGTAAAATGTCCACACAAAGTTATAGATACCTAATCTGTGTGTGAGTGTTCAGTCTCGTCTGTGTGTAATGGTGTTTCTTTTGTGCTGGGACTGGACTCATGAGTGAGTTTATGCATGATGGTGACAGGTTTTGCATGGCAACAGGGTAGATCAGGCTATGATAAATCCCTGTAGGGGCTGTAATGGTGTGCAATGCCCTGCAGACTGACACAGCAGGCACATAGCCAGTTAGTGAAATTATGGGTTTGAGGCCCTCTCGAAATCTGCTTGAGACCCCTCCCCCCCCCCATTCGGTGAACCGAGGGGAATCCCCCCCAAATTTATTTCTGGCTGCAAGCCTGACACAGTGATGGTTTTTCACAGTGTGCCGCAATTCTCTCATAGCATAGATGTCTATTAAACAAGCTGCGAGGCCTTAAATCCAGCTGGCATTAGGAAACTCCTCTCCTACCAGCGCTGGCCATGAGGCATTGCCTTCTTACACATGTGAGACAGGAGATTTCTGGGACATCTCTCCTTTGTGGCCTCCTCATTCTGCATGCATGCTGCGTGGTCCTCATACACTTCTGCATATATGTCTTGCCCCTGAGTTTTGTGAAAACCTATGCATGTCTTAGCAAATCAATTCTATGCACCTGAATTCCGCTTATTGCACAAGGCTTATCTTATAAAACTGCACACTGCAGCATTTTTAATTCATTTCTTGCTGCCCAGTACCCGCTGTGCTCATTCGCTGGCCAGTTTGTGCTCTTCCTGGGTTCTTAGAAGGCTGCTGATAGCTGCTGTCATCAAGTATGCAGAGAGCACTGAGACTAGCAGGTAAAACCATAGACAGACTGCATGCTTAGACTGGACTCTCTCTCTCTCTCTTTCTCACACACACACACACACACACTTACATATACAGCCATGGAAAAAAATTAAGAGACCGCAGTACAATTTTTTGTTTCTGGGTGTGCATCTGTGAATAAATATATGTTGTTTTTTTTTTGCAAACTGCAGCCGGATTCTTCCCTGTTTCTCATTGATGAAGGGCTTCTTCCTTGCTTTATGGGACTTCAGTCCTGCTTCTAGCAGCCTGATACGAGCTGACCTAGCAGTGCACATCACACCTGCACTTAATGTTTCCCATTCCCTTTGAATGTCACTTGATGTCATCCTCCGATTCATGACAAACTGTCGGATAAGTTAGCAGTCATCTCTGGCGTTAGACAGTTGTTTCTGCTCTTTACCTGGCTGGTTTCTGGTCGTTCCCCTGTTCTTATGTACTGCTGCCTTGGAAACTTTGAGCCTGGAAACAGCCTGCCTTGCAGTGTAGCCTTCTGCCAACAGAACCAGGATTAAACCAGGATTTACAAATGCAGATCTGTTTAGAGTTACAGAGCGGTCTCTTATTTTTTTCCACGGCTGTGTGCGTGTGTGTGTGTGTGTGTGTATATATATACACATACATACACACACATGCACAATTTCTCTCTTTTCTGTAATATTTCTTTTTCTCCATCTCATGGTCTGTAAAACAATGTCGAGCTGATGTGTGATTCTTCATTACCCTAGAAGTGCTATCAGGGTGTTAATGAATAGTAGCTTAAAGTGGTCATGTGACATGATTCTAACCTCTCTCAAGTTGTCATGTGACATCCTCCTGACATCTCCCTGCCTTCAAGTCAAGTCAGAAAAATCGTACATCCCGGATGAGATCACATGAATGCGACTACAAAGTCGTGTTTAACCCGTGGGGAACTTAGGACGTTCTTTTAGCCCCGAGTTCCCAAGTCATTACAACGATCATGGTGGAAGCAAGGGACAGCGTGTCATTGCAAAACTCTGAATTGTTTTGAATGTTGAGGAGATTGTTATGGTGTAACCATGAAAAAAAAAATTGGTAGGTTTTTATCTCAATAGCTGGTATCCGGTCAGCTACCTGCTGTATGAGCAAGGGATACGGAACGTTCAATTAACATTACAGATGTGTTTTCACCTGGGAGGAACGAAAAATACCGCAAAACAAAAGAGTAGCTTTCTTATTGCTCATTTTACTCTGACGTAACCACTTGAACGCAAGTCATGTCGTAATTATGATTTAGCAACTTTCGACTCAGATCTTCTGAATATGACTTGAAGGCAGCATATCTCTCTCTCTCTCTCTCTCTCTCTCTCTCTCTTTCTGTCTGTCTATTTCTGGAGCTCCCTTTATTATTGTGGCCACATTCCTCTACAGGTATGATGGCAATCCTTCCCCCACCCACAGCCGTGCATTGAGCAAGAGGGGAGTGAAGGCTGAACAGGAAAGGTCAGGGCAAGGTGCTGGAATGAAAGTCCTTACTGGACATTAAACGTCATGCCTGAGGAGGCCTTGGCTGTTTGTGATCTCCATGCTAATCATCTGCTCCTCAGCCACGTGATGAAGAGTAAGAAAAGATGCCAATGAGCGTATTTTACTTTGGCATTTTATAAAGTAAAGAAGTTTCAGTTTCTTTTGAATCTGACTGATTTTTGGTCTGATTTTAGAGTCGGCTCGGAGAGTTTTCTTTTCATTTTGCGTGTGCGTCTGTGCAGTCACACGTGTAACGCTGCACACGCAGAGAGGTATCCCCTGCCGGTTTGTCAATTAACTAATTAGCTCAATTACCAACGGTGCTCTGTTGATTGAACGTGAACGGTACTGCTTGTCAGGCCAGGTCATTTCCTGGGAACGTGGCGGTCTTTCTGTCTGCGAAGACATTGCTCTTGCCTCTCTCTGACGTAAATGTGCTTTTTTTAGTGCAGTGCCATGTTGCCCGGAGACCCTAGTTTGCTAATTAGCATCCATGCTGCCTCCTAGCATGTGAATGAGTGGAGTATACAGCTGTAATGTTTCCTCAAACACAACTAGCCACTACTGCTTATTTTATTCTTTTATTGTTTTTGGAAACACTGCTTGCATGCAAAAAATACAATACAAGACCAAAGATTTCTTTGCCCCCGTGCTGGTCTCCCCCCGATCCCTGTGCAGGCTTCATTCCCGCTCTCTCCCCCCCCCCCCCCACGCCTGGTGCTAGGGGCTCAGTGTTCCGACACACCAATGCTAGAAAACATGACTTATGGGAATCAGAATGGCATGGATGGTTGAAACTTGCTGAGGTTTCTTGTTTGCGGGTCGTTGCGCGTGTGTGTGTCTGTTTAGTTGCCTGGTCTCTATGTGGTCCACCGACATTTTGGTTTGACCGTTACTGTGCTTGTCTGTACATAAACCACAATGACATGAGTAGTTTTGGCTCGACTCTGCTGAGGAAAGCAGGGTACAGTGGTGTCCCTTTGACTTAGAAGGCCTGTATGGTTTGCACCTAGACAATGAACAGTGTCAGATCCATCATCCTGCTTGCTCCATGTCCCAAACTCCCTGGTGGGACTGAGAGCAGGCTATATCCTAAAAATGACCTGACTGTCCCCGTCTTAACTATGCTGGAAGTTTTAAGGCAGTTCCACGACTGTCTGAAGGATCCCATTTCCTCTCGATGTCGAGAAGCACGCTTCACTGGAATAGCAGACCCTTGAAGGCATTCCTGTGTGCTACCACCTAAGGCCAGGGCTCCGTGGCCACCTAGCTACCGGCATATGCCGATGCGAGGTCACATGGTGTCCCTTGCGTCCTCTTTGCTCGGACAGCTCGGCGCCCGGTCCCTGCCCCCTGACGGGGTGACGTGTCACTGAATCCAGCACAGAGCGATCAGCGGCTCAGCCGAGGGACACCGTCTGTGCGTATGTGGTCCTACATACAGTGTGTCATGGAATTTAAGGCAGATTCGACCTTCCTGTCTTACTCTTCCCACTTCCTTTGCTCCGATGTTCCTGTCCCCCAGCTCAAAGGTAATGGTTGGCATATAAGGCGGCATCCCACCTCTTGTCTGTGAGTCTCTGTAATGCCGTGGGTCTCTTACTCAGGCTGTCCATCGCACTACTTGGACGGGATGACCACAACGGGGGTTCCCCTCTTGGGCCTCCACATCAGCACCTGGGCATCGTTGGCGTTAGGGCGGCCCAGGGCATTGGGTGGAATGGGCTCCATGCGGGTCAGGACTCGTGGCTGGTCCTGCTGCGGACGACCGATCAATGCTGCCCGGGACCCAAGGGGCTTCGTAGGTTCCACGGCAATATCCACCCGCATCCGCCACTTGACCGTCTGCAGAATGATCTTCTCCTTGGTGCCAGTATGGAGGGCCACCAGCCAAGTGGTGAAGCTCTGGTCCCTCTTGATGCGGGTCAGTAGGGGCACGTTGTTGTCGCTGACGGGCACGGCCCACGTCACGCTGGGGTAGAAGTTGTCGTTCATGCTGACGGTGAAGCGGGAGGGCTTGGAGGTGGGCCCCGCCAGCGTCACCGTCTCAGTGGTGTTGCCGTACCAGGGATAGCTGACGCCATCTGAGTCGCTGATAGCTTTGACCTGGCCCTCACGCAGCTCTGGAAGCTCCCAGCTCGACCTAGAAGGAGCAGAAGGAGGTCAGAAGGAGGTTTCTTACAGACTGAGCAAGCCAATCAAAACGAGACAGACGACAGGCCAGGAAATTGACAAGAAAGGGCAAATCTAGAGCTGTAACTAGGGTGACCAGATAATCCTTGTTAGAGAAGACACTATGGGCTATGACAGGGCTTGTAAACTACCATTTCAATTAAAAGGACTGAGTTGTTGCTGTGTGCTGATTGGTCAGTCTCCTATAATCATGCATGTGTCACTAATGTTAATGTGAAACAGCTGGATGAGTCTTTCAATCAAGGAAACAAACCAGTAAAAGCACAAGAGGAGTAGAATTAGCCAAGCGCAGGAGCCTTTCAGGTTTAAAGTAGTTTGTAAAACCTGAAGTAGCTCATAGCGCCCCCCCCCCCCGACACGGAGTAGGTGGTCACCCTAGCTGTAACAATGACCGTCACCTGCTGGCTGGCCAAAGTAACATCATTTTTCGGCCAGAGGCTGTTCTGCTTTTGTTTAATGGTTTAACATTACTCTGCTGGCCAGTGTGTCAGTGTGCCATACACCAGCGTTAGTGTCTCCTCAAGGCATCATAACTAAGTCTGAGTAAACACCACGCTCAGGTGCTACCATCATCCCAAAACCCCAGCACCACTAAATGATTTTCTGCTCTTTTACTCCCGTGGTCTCAGTCTTCTCTCTCTCTCTCTCTCTCTCTCTCTCTCTCTCTCTCTCTCTCTCTTTCTCTCTCACCCCCCCATAGCACTCAGGGCTGGGGTTTAATAACGGTTAGCTCTCACCTATTATCTGCATGTCTATTTTTACCTCTAGGGTCAAGGGAGCACAATCAATTAGCGTGTATCTGCTTGGAAGCGGGAACGGAAACTTATGCTCTGACAAATGCCCGCGCACAAACGTTATTTATTTTTTCTTTTTCTAAGCGTGTATACTTCGGGAAGACTGACCAAAAAAATAATAAACCTAGAGGAAGTCCTTTTAAGTACGGTGTATGGCCTCACGCGAGCCCACGTCATTCATTCACACACTTCTCCGTGGATAATCTCAATTCTTGCAACTTGTAACTGGTGATGGCAGGAGAGAATAACTAAGTGTGTAGTGGGAGGTAGGACGAGGGGAGCAGGGAAGGCATGTGATTGATGGTGATGATGATGATGAGAGAGAGAGAGAGAGAGAGAGAGAGAGAAAGCGCCGCTCTGAAGAATAACTCACATGCCGATGTCGCTGTAGGTGTTGTAAAACTCCATCTGCGTGCAAGCCTGAATCCAACCTACTACCCACGTCTCATCGCGAGGGATAGGGGGCATTACCACACGGGCTGAAGCCTTGAAATATGGTGTTTTGTAGCGCAGCACAATGGGCGAGTTCTCCTCAATCACTGTCGGACACTGATCGATGGTTGCCGAGACGTCGTAGACCACGATGTTTTCGCGTTTGATACGAGACTTACAAGCGATGCTCTGGATGCAGCCCATGGCGGTGGCTAGAGTCACTATAAGCAGCCACGGGGAGAGCACCTGAGATGGGGCCGATTGGCGCATTAATCGCGGTCAGGTCTCATACAGCTTAATTCCTCAATAGTATTTACCAACAAATCATTTCAACAAACTATGAAAATATAAGCAGCATCATAAATACAAGAATAAATAATAATAATAATAATAATAATAATAATAA
>JAODJW010000033.1:4039762-4067333 GCA_026777045.1 Hyperopisus bebe | reverse complement strand
AATAATAATAATAATAATAATAATAATAATAACAGTCACAAATAAATAAGTGAACCGATGCGATTTAAAACAAAAATTCAAAGACATAAATGATGATTAGCGGGTAAGAAAAGGCACAGCGATGCCTGTTCTCAGGTGTCCCCCGATATGTCCGTGACAGATCACGGCGCTGCCGCCGATGCTTTTCTCCCGCAGCTGAAATGCGGGATTCCCCGGGCTGGAGTCCCTTCCTCTTGCGGTCTAGGCGTCCGCCTGCAGGTCTACGGCCTTTGATCCTAGCCTTTCTCCCCCGTGCTGTCATGTCACAAACGAAGGGGAAGCAGGAGCGTCGGAGGCGGCGTGTCGCTGTCTTTACAGGGGTGGCGGTCTTGTGTTTTGCTGCGGCGCCATCGGTTGAGGTTGGCTTGGGTTGAGCGATGATAAATCATACGCTGCTTCATACCTGCCGCCTCGGCAGCGTTACTGAACACTGTTCATAAGGTTAGAGACGATTTAACGACAGGAATGAATCGCTCGGCAAAGACAATCCAGCTATGCTCCTCTGCGTTTTTCACATTTCCTCGATACTGTTCGTTTTCTTAAATCCGCTCTGGGAGAAATGAAACGATGCCCCTTGGAGGAAAGGGTAACCTATTACCAGCAAACAAGCGTCATTCCAGATATTTTTATTAGTATTATTTTCATTCGCTGTAAATGATAATAGATAAACATTTCCGTGGTGTGACTGTCGTCGTGCCATCGGCAGAATCCTTAACGAACATCCTGTGTGTCATTTTCTCTCTGGTCTTCTTTCCCGACCCCCTGCCGCTGTTCAGTCTCGCGTTGGTGCTGATGATGCTGAATGAACGGCAGAGCGAGAGAGGAATTAAAACGCGTAGGCGTGCAAACCGGTGAGGGCAGTTTGTCCTCAGCGACGATCCTTACGTCTTTGTTTTTTTTTTTTTTTTTTTTTTGGAGCTGTCAGTGAGGAATTTATTGCCTTTCAGAAATGCAAAGACGTATCCATTTTGTTAAGCTCCTTATTAACGCAATACAGATCATCCATACCAAAAGTGGATGACACAGTGTGCTCAGGTGTCCACTCCATGTCTTAGGTAGTTAGCATGTTTTACAAACAGCATACAGAATATTGATGAATTAGTGTGAAATTTACCCATCCATATTCCATCCTCTTCGTGGGGACCGTCAATTAGCAGGTTTTTATTACATTGTGGGGAACATTTGGTCCCATCCATCCATCCACACATCTTTCCACTGTGCATCCCATCCATGGTCAGGGAGGACCTGAATCAGCTTAGGACGGCTGGCAGGAGATGCCAGCATATCACAGGGCAAACACACCGTGGGTCATTTTTAGAGGCCACGCATCTTTGGATTCCTGGAGAAAACCTGCCCTGCACAATAAAGGGAGACCGTGCAGAGTCCGTGGACGGGATGGGATGGGATTAGGGGTGTACAGGATGGGCAGCTATTAGGGTTGTACTCCCAGCCCTGACAGAGTGTGGGGACATCGCTACCCACTGAGCCAGCTGTCACTGTACATTGGGAATGTATGTAATTCCGTTACTCTCCTGTTAGGGGTTCAAGTAACATAAAAAAAGAAGAAAGGCTGTACAACCACTTTTCAGTGAGAAAACTTTATGCGCTAAAAGTAAGCTAAGATTTGATGGCATTTTAAATTTGTTCAGGTGACATACATAACGCCAGAGAATTCTGGATGTGGGAAGATGAGCATTGTACTCTGTTAACTTGCCAGTTCCCTCATCATGTAGCAGAGCTGGACTGGGATTAAAAATCGCCCCTGGACTTTTGCCCAGACGAGCCTACCACATACATACCCATGATGAATTTGGCCAGTGGGGGAGGGTCCCCACGAGAAATTTTGTAGGCCCACAAATCCATTGGCTCACCGGGTTAATGCCAGATGGCCAGGCCTGTTTGCTGTGATTTTTCCCTGCCTTGTGCCTGTTGTTTCCTGGACAGGCCCTGGACCCCTACAACCGATATAGGACAAGCGGGCATGGAAAATGAATGAATGAATGAATATTATGTTTATAAATATATTATCTGATGTTTTGACAGAAAGTTGTGGGCTGACAGGGGTGTTGGCAGGGTCATTGATGTAGAATTTTTAGTAGATTCTGACTGGTAACTGTTCCCCTTTCAGATTGCCTGTAAATAAATAGCATTTGTTCAATGCATACAGAAATGGTTACTTGCAAGTGTCCTGGAGTGAATCATTCTATAATGGCAACGCAAAACGTGATAATGGAAACAATAAACAACACTAAACGAGAAATAATAATAAAATGAACAATAAATAGCACAAAATTCACACCAAACAACAAATGATTCTCATGTGATAACGTTTACAGAAGTTTTTCTATAAGTGCAGCGTTAGAATATAATAATTTTAAATGCTGCGGAATTTGAAAATGTTGTAGTGACATTTACAGGGCGGACACTGCCATCTTAAACTGGACTGTCTATGCATAGCTTGCTTTGAATTCCCCTATCTGATTGGCGGTGTCGCGACGTGCGTTGGCTCTATCCTGACTGGCCGACTGTATCTAGAGGTCCACACCCCCTCCCTCCTCATTGGCCAAAACTGAAAACCGGATGTAGCGTCTCGGTTTCCTTGCTGGATTCGCGGTGACCGGCTGTTCGTCTTTTAGGTCTCGGCGAAACCTCTTTGTACCTGCTGTACGGCGTTTATTTACATCTCCTTCCCCCCATTATCGGTTTATGCTTTTTCGACTGTTTGGTACGCTGCTCCGCGTTCTCATGAAGCCGCAGGTTGTATTCGTGCTTGGTGGACCCGGAGCTGGAAAAGGCACACAGTGCACCAAAATTGTAGAGGTATGGACTGGGGTAGTGGCTTGGAGGGTCGATCTAATAAAAGCTGTTCATTTCAGAGGGAAGCGAGGGCGCATAACTAGTATGTGTATTCGGAGGCGACCGAATCACGATTACCTGCATGTGAGACGTTTTATTAATAAACATTGTCCGCAGTCTGTGCTATGATACGCATTCGAGTTATGAATAAAGGAGCTCATGATTCTATTTTTATGAAGACATATACCGTGGGACTTGCATTACTTTTACTACGACTTGTCATACGGAGCGATTGGTTTTAAGGTTATTGATTGTTTCTCAGACGTTTTGATGTCTCAGTTGGGGACTGAGGTATGCTGTATATGGGCAAATTATCTGGGAAGGTTTAGAAACTATGCAAATAACTAGAATCAGTTAATTCGCTTATTCGCCAGGTATACCTGCATGTACTAGAAATTTGTGTTGCTGGTATTGGTGCGTACGTCCACAAACAACTTAGAACTTAAAGTAAGAAAATAATAATAAAAATATAAATGAAATAAAGTAGGTTTAAAGGTATGAGCAGTCGTGCAAATACGTACAGATTACACTGAATAAATCGGTTTTTACGAACTTTGTGATGATAACAAGTCCAACTGGACGTGCAAGTTTAAATAGAACCTAGAACCAGGTTCCCAAATAAATACAAATAGCTGCTGTTATACAGTGCGCTATGGTCCTCATGCGCAGGGTTTTTATTCTCTTTTCTAACATGTTGGTATAGATACACCTGTTTTTTTACTTGCCTTATCAGCTCCACGCCCCATCCGATCTCTCGGCATTTTTTATGTAACCTTGTGTTCTGTTATTTCTGTTAATCTCCTTCCGTGTTCTCACGCGAACTTCCTCGCAGCTGTACAGCGCTCCTTCTAAGCCTGAGATGGCTGTTTATCTGTCACTTAGGCGTACGGCTACACTCACCTGTCGGCTGGGGACCTCCTGCGGGCCGAGCGATGTCGGGAGGGCTCTGCGGATGGACAGCTCATCGACAGCTATATCAAGGAAGGCAAGATCGTTCCTGTTGAGATCACCATCAATTTGCTAAGGAAGGTACACAGACCGTCATTTGTAATTGGTATTAATGTGTGTCACAATGTAAAATGTATACAACCCATTGCCCTCTGGTTGCTAAAAAGAATTGAGGAGGTAAGAAGGTGATGCATTTTACAATATTACAATGGGGATTAAAAAAAAAAAGATTTAAAGGAAAAATGTGTTTTTTAAATGACAATAGAACTTATTACAACAGTTATTTCGAGGTTGCTTATTTCATTCAATTTAATGTCAAAAATAGAGGCGGTACTATGTCTTGTAACTCAATGGACGAGCCACCCCTGATATAATTATCATTGAATGTTTGTTTGTCCTCTGGCTGACCCGGGACATTTTCCTGTACCTGCTCCGCCATGAAGGCCATGGAGGAGACGATGCAAGCTGATGAGGGAAAGTGTCGATTCCTGATTGACGGCTTCCCCCGGAATCAGGACAACCTGCAGGGCTGGGCTGCTGTCATGCATGGCAAGGCAGATGTCAGATTCGTCCTCTTCTTTGACTGCAGCAACCAGGTGAGTGAGTGAGGGAGTGAATGAGTGAATCGGTAAGTCGGTCAGTCCCTGGCCAAGAGCAGGGTGCGGTTATCTGATCTATCTGGTCTATTTATGCCTAAATCTCATTCAGGATTAATAAAGTATCTATCTATGTATCTGATGTAGGACTATCCCGATTTCATTTTCTGTTTCGATTGGTGCTGCCTTAGCATTACTTTTTATTTTCATATATATAGGAAAGTGTGGTCTTGCACAACAACAAACCGAATTCAGCACTCACTGTAAAAAAAATGGACCATTGGCCAACAGCCATTAAGCGGGAGGGCACTTTGTGTTTGCAGGTGTGCGTTGAGAGGTGTTTGGAGAGGGGGAAGAGCAGTGGACGGACCGATGACAACAGAGAGAGTCTAGAGAAGCGGTAAGAGCAGCTGCGGGCCTACTGTCTTGTGGGCGGTAAGAGCAGCTGCAGGCCTGCTGTCTTGTGGGCGGTAAGAGCAGCTGCAGCCCTACGGTAAGAGCAGCTGTAGGCCTGTTGTCTTGTGGGCAGTAAGAGCAGCTGCAGGCCTATGGTAAGAGCAGCTGCAGGCCTGTTGTCTTGTGGGCAGTAAGAGCAGCTGCAGGCCTGCTGTCTTGTGGGCAGTAAGAGCAGCTGCGGGCCTGCTGTCTGTGGGCCATTAGCCTATCTTCATCCCTCTCTGTCCAACTGTGTTTGAGCCAGACCCTGTTAGCCGCCACGCGATGGATTAATGGCTTGCATTCCTGCTGTTGCACCCTGACCCTCTCCAGCATCCAGACATACCTGCAGTCCACGACGCCCATCATCGAGCTGTATGAGCAGCAGGGGAAGCTGCGTACTGTGGACGCGTCTCGGAGTGTGGAGGAGGTGAGCCCCATGAGCTCCAGATGGGTGTGAAGGAGTGTAATTCATGCATGCACGCTTCTGTCCTGCTCACTCTGTCCCTCCTTTTTTTTTTTTGTTTTGTTTTTAGGTATTTGCTGATGTGAAGAACCTTCTGGACAGAGAGGGTTAGACATCCTTCTTCCCTAACCTCAGATTCAGGCCCTACATATATTTTTTTGACTGTGTATTTTATTGGACTGTTTTTTTTTGTTTTTTTTTTGCAACATGCTTACTAAGGGAGGCGCGATCTGAGCGGAGTATCTGTACGTGCTGTAGTGCTGTAACGTCCAACACAGGCGTCCCGCGTCCAGAGACCAGCCGTCTTTTTCTGTCGGAGTGCATCCACTTCTCTGACTGGTTATTTAGGTCAGGATTCGCCTGGGACTTTCCATTTAAGGAAGTCCGGGCACGTTCTCGCTGAGTAAAAAGAGCCTCATGTTGTTGGTGTTTTAACACTTGGGTGATACACAGCAGGAATTTTATTTAAAATAGCCAAGCAGAAATGAACTCTGGACTTTTAACATATATTTTTTGTCAGGTAAGTTGGGCACATATTGCGAGGAAGTAAATTATGAATCTAATTTTTAGCTAAACGTTGAAATAATGCAGACTGAGATGCTCCTGTCTGTGACGTTCCGCATCGACAAAGTCATCAGTCATGTGAAGCTGTGTCTCTCAGCTATTTGGGTATGCAGTACATTTTCCACTTGGCTAATGCTGAAAGGTCTGAATTTCTGCAGTGGGAATGGCTGGAGTATGATTTCATGCGTAGAGTAATTTCAGTTCGGTCGGTCTCTGGATGTGTCACACTCTAACACACTTCCAAGAACCCTTGGAGTTCAGGCAAGTTGATCCTCCGTAAAGTCTGCCAAACACTTTGGTAATTTCACATCTTTTTCCAGTGTCACTGTTTTCCTTCTCATTGATTGGGAAGTGGTTTTTTTTTTTGTTCATTTATTTTTCTTTTTAAATGTGCTAAAAGCTATAGATTTTGTACCATTGCCCCGTGTGTGAGATATTAGAAAAACACATGACAAATGGACCAGTTATCAAGCACTCATTTCATTCCATTTAAGTCAGTCAGGGGAAGATGAACTTATTCAAATGTTTGAATACATGGTTTTTACCTCTAGGTAAACATGGTGCGTCTATGTTTTCATTTTGTGCAAAGAAATGTAAGTGTAATAGGGCCCTGTCTACTCTGCCATTGCTGCTGTAGTTTTATTTTAGTAGTTAGAATCGTAAGAATGACATCATTGAAACATTTTCCATGTATGTGTCTTGAGATTCAGCTGATCACAATGAAAGGGCCATAATTACCACTGGCCACAGACCATGTGTTCTGCTGTTGGGACAGAAATGCTTATTGCTGGTTGATCTCCAGCAGGGGGCAGCATTTGGATTTCAGTGCCTCGGCTGCTTAACGGCTGGGCCTGATAGGGTTTGTCTGTCTGATACAAGCGTATCAATAGCTGATTCTACTCCCTTAGGTATTTCACTTTAGTGTGTAACAATCAGGAAAATGTAGCCAACTTTACATTTTATTTCAGGTTTACTTCAAAGTAAATGATATTTAAAAATTGTTTAAATATGCTATTACTACCAAATCCCTGTAATTAGGTAGTCAAAGTAGTGTTGTCACTATAGTTGGCTCTGTCTTCAAAATAGAGTACTTAAAATTAAGTATCGTATTTCTGTCTGTATCAATAGTTACTTGAATACTATGGGTAGTATGGCTATGAATACAGCTATACAACTGTGCAAACAAGATAAAGGTTGTCAGAAGTGAGAAGGTACTCAACAAGCGGAAATGTTCTTGGCCCAGTCAGTAACTCAAAGGAAAAGAGAATTATGAGAAGAGATTTGGGGAAAAGCAGGATCATACAGCTATTGCCTGTGATCTGCGTGCGGAAGGGAACCTTTGCTATGATTCTTTTTGAACAATGTTTTCTCTGTTGTTCGGTGCTCCATTTGCGATCTCTTGCTCTTCCTGTACTCTCGCTGTGTCCAGTCCTGTATGACAAAGCGGGTGCTCTCGGGAGAGCTGTAAATCTTAATGCATTTAGTGTCATGTTTTATGCGCTGCCATGCTAAATTAGACAAAAGTGATATTGCTGTCACGCGATAGATCTGAGCTGTGATTCTGACATTTTTTTTGTGGTGTTGGAGGTCTAATGTATCGATAAAATGACTGAAAAAAATGCCTAAATGTGTTTATTTTGAATAAAACCTTGGTCCAATCATTTTTAGTTCTGGTTATACATTTTTGCAGCTGTAGGGGGCGCTGTTATTAGGATCTGGGTTCTGGTTTTGTGGGGAGAGTTTTTCTGCGTATCTGAAGAGGGACTTAGCCTGTTTTCTTGTCTGAAATGTCCCATCTTGTGTGCTGTAGGTATCCGCCTTTCTAAGTAGTCGCGTCTTAATGTAGGGAGACCCCACCTGTCTGAGCCGGACTCCAACTGAGCCAGACGGAGGGGGCTGGGAGGGTGGGGGCGAGGTGGCTTATCCATCCACCTTTCTTGTCTGGTCACTCACTCGGTGAGTGTGGAGAGGACTTAACTGCAGGTGAGTGAGACAGAGACACTGCGGCTCGTCTCTGTCCGGCTCCCTGCTCATCTCGGTGTTTGCCTCCTAATGGAACAATGAAATGAGCCAGTAATCCCCACACAGGGGAGGGCAAACCCCCCCCCGGCACATTCTGCCGCTTCCTTTCAAGCGGTGGCTGCATTCCTCTCGTGGTTTCATAAGGGCACACGTGCGTCTGTGTTCCTTATGAATTAATACTCTGATACAAGTACTGTTATTTAAGTGCAAACATAGACTAGCATAGAACTGGTTTAGAAAGAACATAAATATACTCTGCAGCACGCTAATGTTACTTGTATCATTCGCAGCAGCAGACACCTTGATAAAATCTTTATTGTTACAAAGAGGGTCTAATTGATTTCGCTGTGACTTTTAAGCAGGTTTTAACTATAGTGTAATTGAGATAACTGGAGCAGTAATTCTAAGTTAACTAGTGGCAGATTGTGGTACGCTGAATGGGGAGGGGGGACTTGAATGTTTGATACTGTAATGCTGTACCAATGAAAAATGTGGAATTCAGATGGAGTGATAACCAGGGAACCAGAGATAATTAATTAATCATGCAGAAAGTGAAACCATTAAAACTGAACTGAAACTGAAATTGATCCAGAGCCCCATATGGAAGCCTTTCTGATAAAATTGGAACAAGTACCTGGTTTGTTGTGAAATACAATCGTGGTTCTGAATTTAGATGACTGTTCTGCTGCCAGTACAGTTCCATTAAATAACACATTCAGCTAATAGGCAAATATGGCGGGTCCACATAAAATGCTGGATGGAGTGTATTTGGGATGCAGCTTTGTGTTTACGGCACAAAAAAACTGGGTGCTGTTAATCCAATGTCGTCCTTCCTTTTTGAGTGAGACTTTGGAACCCCTCTGAAGGTGACCTGGATGGCGATGACCTGTCTGCAGACACGGGCAGAGGGTGAGTGGAATCAGTGGCGTAATCATCAGGTCTGCACGTGAAGCCTGCTCCCTTTTGACCTTTATGCTTTAATGAAGTTTCACAGAGATAAAGGTTGCGCACTAGAGTCTAGCCCTCTGCGTGTGTGTGTGTGTGTGTGTGTGTGTGTGTGCGTGCGTGCGTGCGTGTGTGTGTGTGTGTTAGTGTAGGGGTATTGTGTCTCCCTGTGTGTCAGGGCCTCCCAGTGCAGTAAAAGACAGAAACAGCTGTGTGTCCGTGTGTGTGTGCGTGTGTCCGTGTGTGTGTGTGTGTGTGTGTGTGTCCATGTGTGTGTGTGTCTGTGCGATTGGCTTTTATCAACACCGAGACTCATCACCCAATCTACAGCGTGATTAAGAAGAACACGGTGCCGTATAATAACAGTGATGATTGGGGTGATCTGAAACATGGGGGGGGGCTGCAATGCTGGCAGGGTGGAAAAATAGAAACGTGTCGAGAGTGGAGCTGCCATTTAGGATGGAGCGAGATTTGATGTGGGGCTACTTGAAAGGGGCCGGGTGTCTCCTGGTGAAAGATGGAGATGCGTGGGAGGAGGCCCAGGGTGGTGTGGGGGTGAAAGAGTCTCTTGTCTCTCCGTACTTCACGTCGTCCACCGGGTGACGTCTCCCGGACTGGCTTGCGTCACCTCTCATACCCCCCATTGCCCCTCGACTGATTTGCTTGTGAAATTGCGCAAATTACACTCGTGATAAAAGTTCCGAAGTAGCTGTTTTCCCCAGGGAAACGTACTTTGTGTTGGTGTCGGATAAAAACTCCCTTTCGATAAATTCCCCCTCTGGCCCAGTAGCACCTGCTTGTCCCGCCTGGGACACAAAATCCACCAGGAACCTTCAGCTAAACGCGACGCATCTTAGGAATTCGCGCCTCCATCCTGGACAATGACCAGAAATGTAACCGGTCTTGACCAGCGGACGCAACAATGGCAGCGAGCTGAGGCTGGCAGGGAGGTAGGAATGGAAAAACCGGTCCCCCCTCACCAGGTGACCTGTCCCCTCCCCCCACGCCTCCCTGCCTCCACTCTTTGGGAATGTGCAGGACTTACGGCTGGCTGAGTAGAAGGACACTTGTTTGCGTTTCCTTAGGCAGGTAAGTGACACACCCAGGAGACCTAAATCCAGAGCGCAGGGAGGAGGGACTTGAGTCTGGATCCTTCATGCATTAAGTTATTAGAGACGCCATTGTTAGCCTCCCTGCTTTAGCAGTGTGTATTAGCATCATGTTTACCGTGCTTTGGAGGTTCTTCCTCACCTCCCTGGAAAGTCTGCCTTCCTCTGCTGCCTCACCGAGGTGGGGAGTCTGGCTGCCCAAGCGTCCGTTTCCGTACAAATCATCGTTCTCACTCCATCTGCTGCTTTCTCCATTTTCGACCATGAAATTGACAGTACAGTGCCCACAGAAGGTCTTCTGGGACGCTTAATTCTGTAAAAATGTTTCAAATTTACTGGTTTCGCAACAAAAGTCCATTGAAAAGCAATTTTACAGCTAATTGCAATCATAGTCATTGGCTCCCAAAGGGATACTAAACACAGTTCTTTATGATTCCTGATTTGTCACAAACACAGTTATACAATTACAATGTGTAATGAAATGTACCCTGAATAGGACAAGCGGTTTCAGAAAATGGATGGATGGATAATTTTTTTTTTTGGGGGGGGCGCTCTGTGGGTTGGGACTCAGAAGGTTGCTGGTTCAAATCCCTGGTTTGGCAGAGTGATCTCGCCACTGGGCCCTTTTTTGGGTTAGGGTTAGGGATGGGGGCGATACCTGCCTGCTCCAGGAGGTAGCTACCCTTGGTGAAAACTGTCAGTTCCTGGAGTGTCTCTGTGAAATGAGGCAGGCGGGTTTAAAATTCCGGGACTTTCTGAGCCGGAGTTGCATGTCCAAGGAAAAACACTGAAGATAAACCGCTGAGGCCAGTACAGTAAGTGGGTGGACCCTCAGCAAGGTCCTGCAGGCCTAAGAAAACAAGGGCAGTCAATGCGCATGGACTGCGAAACCCCAGCACTGTGCAAAAATCTCTAACAGAAAGTTCTTACCGGATCATAATTTCGGTGATTTGGGAAGGGGGGGGGGGGGTAGCTAGTATGACACGTTCGGCATATTTGTCTAGCAATTTCCCCAACCACAAAGAAGTTGTGGCCTACACAAAATAAACCAGACACTCTCTGCGAGTTCTGAGGGACCATAATGCCTGACTTGTGAAGAAGTGGGTTTTACGGGTGATGGGGTTTTAAGCGAGTCATGTATGGGGGGGGGGGGGGCTTGTGTGTTTTGTGAGAGAGTTTGTGAGATGTGGTTGTAATCAAATGTATCCTAAACAGTGTATATACGACATAGACCTTGCATAGTTCAGATTATTTGCACATATTTCCATTTACACATTTAGCAGCCATTTTTGTTCAGAGTGATGTGCAAGTGAAGCAAATGGCACATTACAGATATTTATGCTGTCAAGGAGACAACTGGGCAGTGCAGTTAGGCGGAGCTTCCAGTGAATGTCCAGGTGTCAGGAGGATTGCGGCAGGCGCTGCACGACTTTAACAAAGGATTCTTTTAGGATTCTTGCTGGAGTTTTTGTGCTTGCATGTGTGAGTTTGTGTGAACAGTAACACGGAATGCACAAGTATGTATTCATAAGTATTCTTAAGTACGTGTGTGTGTGTGTGTGTGGATCAAATGTCCCCATGATGTGATAAAAACCTGTTGTTGATGTTTCTGGCCCCTTCAAGGGTAAACTCAATTTAAAAAAAAAAAAAAAATCTGTGGCTGCAATCAAAAAAATCAACTTATGATTAAGGTTAGGGCTGGGTATGCGTTAAGGTTTTCATAGTTAGCATTAGCATTTTTCCCGTTGAAATGAATGAGCGGTCCCCACATAGATATGATTACAGGTCTGTGTGTGTGTGTGTGAGTGAGAGACTGGGCTGTGGCCACCTCGGCAGGGCAGTGTTGCGTGCTGGCCAGGGCAGCGTGGAGCCAGCGGGCCCCGGAGGGCCCCAGAGGGCCTGGCCCTCACATAATCCCGTTTTTTCAGGAGCCCTGGCCCGTACTTGATGAGCTTCAGTAAGACAGGGTGCAGCGCTCACTCTCGCGCTTTTCTCTCTCTTACTTTCCCTCACTCTTTCATTCCCCCGCTTTTTCTCATGACTCCCCCCCCCCTCCCCCCTCCCTGGATCCGCTATGCGAATGAATGGTTCCCAAGTGTTTGCTCAGCAACTCTCTCTGTCTCTCTCGTTCTCGTTCTCTCAGCCCCGAGAAAGAAGCAGCCGGGTGTGAAGATGGAGAGAAATCTGGGAGAGAGAGAGAGAAAGAGAAAGAGAAGCTCCAGCGCTTTTAACTGTGCGGGGAGTAACGCATCCCGTGTCCATCCACTCTCCGTAACTCCTCAGGGAGTCACAGGGAGTCATACTGGGAAGCCCAAGGCAGAAGAGGTGAAACATACTGGGTGGGATGTCAGTCCATTACAGTTTTTGCATGTGTAGTTTTTTCATTGCAGTCACAGATATTTATTAAGTTGAGTTTTCCCATCAGTGAAAAAAAACGGGTATTCATCACGTTGTGGGGACATTGCGTCCCCATGAGGTATGGTATACCCGCTCACACACACACATAAAGAACTACACACAGACTTAAATCCTATGCATTGACATTAATAGCAGGAATATTCTATAGTTCACCCAGGCAGTGCATGAAATGAAGCTGTGGCAGTGTTAATATCAAGGCCCGATTTAGGGGAGGTTGGGGGCATCTATACAGCATAAAATACTGCCGTAACAACCGGGAAAAAACTCATTTGTGGCTCCATGTCAGCTCCGTGGGCCCCCACCCCGGCCAGCCTGTGCGTGAGTCTGGCCTTGGTCATTATTATTATTATGGTATTATTAGGTTACACCTCCTCACTCCATCCTCGACCCCTGAATCCCAGACTTTCCCTCGCATAATAAACTTTGCCTGAAACTAAATGCCACATATTTTAAAATACATACTTCTAAAATACTCCCATTACAGTTCAGCATGTTATATTCACAACAACCCCTGATTGTCCACCAAGTGAACAAGTACCTAGAAGCTAATGAAGCATGTGCAAATATATCACCCCTGAAGCTGGGATGCTTTCATCCAAATTAAACTGATTTATCCAAGGGCTGTAATACTCATAAAAACTTCATTTCTGCTTCGTTTCTAATGTATATTCCTGAAAACCGTTATGTTATTCTGCAAGCCCTTGGCTGGAGTATAGTTTTGTAAATCAACTGAATAGAATGTAAGGGGTATGCTGTGTGCAGGAGTCTGTGAGTACTGATACTATCACTGACTCCTGTTGCTGCAGCAATAGGAATCATACAAACTTTTATAATTGAATGAGTATTGTCTGTGTTGCAGTTTGTGAGCATTGATATCTTTGGTACTGCGTTGGTACTGCGACAGCAATCATACAAACCTTCTCACACTTAGGAGGAACATTTAATTATCATTTGTCTAATCACAAATAGTGACTGAATTAAATGATGACAAATTAATTTTGACATGACATTATTGATTGCAATGCTTGATTGAATACTTGATAAAACTTTTAACCAAAATGCTGGATTTATTGCAAGTACATTTCTTAATGAAGGAAATTATGCGTCACTTAAATGGCAATTAAATTAATGAGTTAATTTTATGAATCTAATCATTTTATTTGATACATGTCACATACAATTATTACAATTGTTGCATTTTTATTATAATAAATGGTTCATATACTAATTTTAATAATTTAAAAATTAATTTCAATTTGAAGATGTTATTATGACTGAAGCTTGTGTGAAGCTTAACTCTGACATTTTTATACCTCAGACATAAGAAAAATGAAGACGGCTTGATCCAGAATTACTCTGCACTATAAGGTACAATTTTATACATTATGATACAACTTCATGCATTTGATAACCCCCAAAAAGCATTCTATGTCGTGTTATGAACTTTTTGGGCAGTTAAATCCAAACTCTATTGATATCTATCCATCTGTTTCCTGTACCTGCTTATTGGGGTTGCCCGAGGAGAGGTTTGGGAACATGAGTGATGTTTATCTAGTCGTCCAAGGAGATATCAGTTTGGAGAACGGAGGAAATACGTATTTTTGTTGTTACTTTTCATTTGCACATATTCTAATGTTAAATGGTGTGTTTTTCTGAGCATATATACACTCAGTACCCAGAAAAATAGCTTTAAACATTTTCTTTGTCTGGCTAAATCTTTTGCACAGTACTGTATACATACTGAATTGCTACAGTAAAATCAAATTTGAATTGTAATACTAGACGGTTAGCTGAGGGCTGAGAAGCCACACTGACAGCACAGGTAAAGGCATAATTCAGAGTGACTTAGTGGGGTTGGGAGGTGCGTGCCTGGGGGATGGGGGGGAGTGAGGATTACTGTGGGGCCACGGCCCCCCCAGGGGCTGTACGGCTGCTTCCTGGCCACGGCCCCTGATTGTCCCGCCTGACCTGGCAGAGCAGGGGGGGGCAGATCCCGCGCCGATACACCCTCAATCCCACGCCTGTCCGAAGCTGTTATCCACTGAGTGTGAGCAGCTCGCTGGGCTTAGTGCGTCTGACCCGGCTGGGGGGGGCAGGCCAGGGGGGGTTAGATGGGGTGCTGTGGCCGCTTAGCTGGAATGGTGCCCCAAGCGAGACCTTCATGGTTTCTGAATGCAGGATGGTTCATTTGTCCGTGGGTCTGTGGGAGAGATTAGCTCTGGTTTGATCGGGGTCTGGTCGGAAGGCATGTCCAGCTTCTCAGTCCACTTCCCTTATTCCCTTATTTTACAACACAATGCCAGTATGATCTCTGCTTAATTTGTAAATAATGTTTTATTTACTGCTGCAGTCTTCTGTTAGGTGCATCTGAGATCCTAACACAGGCCTGGTACTGCAGGGGTAATTCCAGTTAAACACATTGTGAAATATTGTATGGAATTGCCCATTTGTATGTATAATATTAAGGCTAAGGTTAAGGCTGAAACACCTGCATATATATATGTGTGTGTGTGTGTGTGTGTGTGTGTGTGTGTGTGTGTGTATATATATATGTATATACATGTGTGTGTGTGTGTATATATATATGTATATATGTGTGTGTGTGTGTGTGTGTATATATATATATATATATGTGTGTGTGTGTGTGTGTGTATATATATATATATATATATATATATATATATGCTGCAAATATTTTAGCTGTAATGTTAAGACTGCAACAAGAATCCAATATTCATAATCGGAAAATATCTAAATCAATAATTTCCATTATTAGAGTATTTACGGTGAGTACCTGAGGTAAAACCATATAAGAAGCCCCGGAGGTTTCTGGGAGGACTGGGCCGAAAGCCTGTTCGCGTAACCCTAAGTTAGATAACCCCTGTTCATCTTTAAGCCTATTGTTCTGTTCCTTTCCTAAGTTATCTTCGCTAATTTAAGTACTCAGTGTTGCCCTGAAATCCTTCAAATAGCCTATCTATACATGCATCTTAAAGCAGGGTAGCGTAATCTTAAATATTTTTTAAACATTATTTATATTTTTTCATGAACCTTACTAATTAAAAAAATATTAATACATTTACAATATATGCACCAGAATTCATTTATACAATATACATTTTGACACATTATTGAAATATTAAAGGAGATATTCACATTGTCTAGATTAAGAAGGCAGTAATACTCTAAGATGCTTCAGAAGATTTAATGTATTCACTACACATTATACACATACATGCATAGTAGAATTTTTAACGATAAACAAGTACTTGGGCATCAGAAAGGAGGCCTGCAGCCAAGCGAGGGGTCGGGCTCGCCTACTGCCGCCGTCGTCATTGAAGGTCGGCCTTATAAGAGCGCGCATCGCTCACACACCTGGCACAGGATATGAAGAGGGACAGAAACCAGACACCGGGGGCTGGACTGAGAGATAGGTTACAGTAAGCAAGTAAACACATGGGCATTGTTCGGTATACTTAGTATTTTAAGGGAAAAAAAACAAGCTGCGCAAGGAAAAACAACAACGTAATTTTTATGAATCTTTCAAACTTCTCTTACTACTCGGACATGTGCAACATGACGGCAGAGTCAGAGCACTCACCAGCCGAGGCAGCGAGTCCCCTAGGGGTGTCCCCTAACCTCAGCATGGAGTCCCCAGTGGCCCCGCCACCGCTTCTGCTTCAGACTCGGGGCAAAGACGGAGTACTGATCAAGTCTGAGCCTGGGGGGTGCAGTCCCAACACGGACCGAGAAGAAGGAGTTCCTCTGAGTCACGCTGACGACCACTTACCCCCTTCGGGAGGCCGGCGCAGGAAAAGACCGGTGCAGCGCGGGAAGCCCCCTTACAGCTACATCGCCCTCATAGCCATGGCTATCGCCAACTCCCCCGAAAGAAAGCTCACTCTGGGGGGCATCTATAAATTTATCATGGAGCGCTTCCCTTTCTATCGGGAGAACTCAAAGAAATGGCAAAACTCGATTCGCCACAATTTAACTCTCAATGACTGTTTTGTCAAAATCCCACGGGAGCCCGGTAGACCGGGGAAGGGCAACTACTGGACCCTGGATCCTGCCGCTGAAGACATGTTTGACAACGGCAGTTTCTTACGCAGGAGAAAAAGATTCAAGCGCACCGATGTGAGCACCTACCCGGGGTACGTGCAGAACTCAAGTGCCTTCACCCCGACACCCGTGGGGCGATCGGCGTACGCCAACACGCTGTATCCCGGAATGAGCACCAGCTACGGTTCGCAGAACCCGGCAATGCTGCACCATTACCCGGCCCCGGCTGGGGTCACCCAAGGACAGCACAGAATGTTCAGCATTGACAACATCATCAGTCATCAAACAATAATGCAGAGCGGGCCAGGAGGAGAAATCAGCCCTCAAGCATTGGCCTTGGGCGGCGGAGAGCTGGGTACTATGCCCACCAGTTGCTCAGTCAGCGGCCCCGACCCTCCGTCATGCTTCCAGGCACAGACAGTAAACCCCAACGCGACTGTGTTGACTAGAGGCAACGGCGGCATGTCATCAAACCTTGCGACCACATACTCATATCCATCATCCGCCTCTCCTCCTCATCTAGCGACGATGACTCAGGGCAGCTTCTCCCAGGGCGGCTCCCAGGTGTACTACGCAGGGAACAGACTCACTCTGCCGGCTGTGCGCTCTGGCTCTTGCGCTGAACACACAGAACAGTTGCTGGGGCTTCCCGGTACCACCATGAACTCCTACAGCAACACTTACATGCGACCGGCGAGCTTCGCATCCGGACTTGAGCGATATATTTAGGAACAAGTCAGCTTTTAGACTCACCGTAGAAGCCTCATCTTTCGCGTTTTCCACGATACTGATAAAGCGGTGAAATCCGATAATTCTCCATTTACTATCTCGTGTATGACTGACGTAAATAAATGCCCCAGTGTCATTTAATGTCATCTAAAATTTACTTGATATAGGCTATCTGGATATCTCAAGCATGTTATCTTTCAAACAAGGCATTTTAATTCAGTACTTTCACTGTATCTAGAGAGGAAATGGTAGCCTTGTAAGTTAGAAGTAAACATGTACAACTGAGTGATTTTAAAATATCAGGCCTATAATTGGTTCATTGTTGTTAAATGAGCTGCCGTCAAGCAGGCCTATTTTCATGGAATCGCAGAATTTTATAAACGTTATTTCACACGAACTGCAAACAGATGTGTTGGAAACGTTTGTCATCTAAACTTAACACGCATGAAAACGTTGGTATAGATTGTTTTAATTTTGCAACCGGAGTTCTCTTTTTTTAAATTACATGTTATAGAAAGCAATAAACGCCTTGCAAAACTGCAGTCCGGTATTATAACAATGAATCTCCATCATCGTTTTTTCCACAAAAGACATATCCATCTTCGAGCTGCTTTTTGCTAGTCAGGGCTGTGAAAGGCCAGACAGCAGGCTACCCCATGTAGTCCAGGCTTGGGGTGAACCCGAAAAGGCCTTATCAAAAGATCCTAAAACAAAAACAAATAACAGCTAATGATCATAATCAGTTATACTTAGGTAGTCCTTTGTTAACTTTATATTACAATTTCAACGACACTTACAAAAAACGCCAACAAAACTATCCAAGTGTTATAATTAAAGCGCTGTTATTGGAAATTACACTTAAAATATCCTAATGTCACACTTAATTCACGTTATTTAAAGTCTTTCGAGTGTACAATTTTGCGGACGTTTTCAATAAGTTCTAATGGCAGGAATCACTACACATATCCAGACTGTAGTGAGAAGAAATGGTGAGGATACGTTTCAGGTTGGGTTACGTTACTGCCATATCCGTACAGCTACGGTGAGAAATACCAATCATTTGTTCTTAGACATATTAAATATCTCTGACATAAGACCTAAATGAAAAATGACAACCTATCGACCAAGTGCACAAAACTAATTCTCGAATCTTAAAGAACACATTAACAAATCACTGCGATATAATCCGATCACGTGAAATGCGATGCACAATAATCAACATCATGCACATTCTGAAATTCATTCCTTTGTGCCGAGTTGAACTGGACCGACATGTCAGAACGCGGGACGAACTATGCAGAGTTTATTTGATTCAATCGCTATGCATGTAACATATTTAATGAAAAATACACTGAAAACATGATACTGCAAACGTCGCGTCGATTCCTTTCCTAGACAATGCACATAAAGGATGACATGCCAACAGTGTCAGCCAGTGCGCCTTAACGCAGCTGCAGGTCTTTCACGGCGAGGAGGGGTCACTGGGACCGCAGAATTACGGAACCAAACCCTGCGTATTACTTAAATTCCAATAACAATATTATGACCCGTTCTAACGTGTATTACACTGAGGTGCATTCTGGGATTTCCGTCTGTAATACTGTGATCATAAGACTAGATATCAGCAGGCAGCGTGACCCTCGTCTAGCGAGGATTTTTCCCGACGAAAAGGTTAGACCGACACCTGGTGGTGTAGTGTGTCCCTTCACAATCGCTTGATTTTTGTTGTTTTTTGCTGATTCCTTTCTTCGTCGCTAGATGTCAGACGAAACTTTAAAATGGCTTTTATTTGGCGAAACCGTTTTAATTTGTCATCCACGGACAACAACGAATTTGAATAGATCTGTTTTGAAGGAAGATGAGAAGATTTGAATGTTTGACCGTAATGTGTGCGTATTTGAAACCTAATCCAAATAAAACATAATTTACCTAAAATATTAGGCCACAGATGTAGTGTGAGACGTAATGTTCGTGTCTTTTCATGGAAAAAAATCATAAAATCTAATGGCCAATGAGGCTAAGCAATTAAATCGTCCAGTTTATTTAAAGCAAATCTAAATATTTTACTCTTCTCTGCACTTTTCAAAAGCAGAAATAAAGCACAGAAAATGACTCAAATATGACCAGCAGCAAATAGGCTATTTGAAAATAAGAAATGATTTTATAAAATATTGAATTGTTTTATATCTCAGAGTGATGCCTTAGCAGAGTTAAATACTGTTTAGCTTTAAAAAGCACAGTGTCGCGAGACTCAGCGAAAAGTGAATTTCGTTGACGACAAAAATCTGCACTACTAGTTATATATCGTTACATTTTGACCATAGTGGCCTCTAACAGTCCTGCGTACGATCCACCTTTTGAGAACATTGGGTATCTTGTGCGGATAATGTACGTAATACAGTGTTTTACTTCTTTTCGGAATGGTCAGTTTGCTTTGTTTAGAAGTCGACTCCCTGGTAGGCATCAGCCATTGAGAATAATGTAATATTTAATCAATGGCTTAGATTGAATGATCGCGTTTTTAACAATTTATCAGTTACCAAACAAACACGTACAGTATTTCCAATGCGGACTAAGCATATATTCTAAATTTATGCTCTACATTCATAAATTCTGAGCCATTCTCAAATCCCCAGGCCAGAACTAGACCACATGTATCCTCTTATTTGCATACTTCTGGAATTATCCTAAATGGCGATTTAAATTTTGACTACAACCAATAATCTCAGTGGAAGCTCTGCGTTAATGTTCTAAATGTTTTTTGAATCGTTTTTATGCGCATAGCATAGAAAGCTAATCACGACCCCCGGTGACCTGGTCATCCTCCTGGACACCTGTTCGGGTCCCCGTCTAAACCATGAAAGTTATGTAGCCGCGTCCGCCAAACATTCCGTGGAAGCACTGGCGCTAGAAAATGGGTTAGTAACAGAAATTAAAGTATGTGATTGTGGAAAGCTGTTTTTGTCGGCTGTTTTTAATATCGTTTTTAACATTATTATTATTATTATGGCATCAAGAATCGAATAGTTATAGTTGAGCTAAAATTGATGTTTTCTATACCATTGGATATATAATACACCACCGAAATTAACCTAATTTTGAAATCTAAACAATTAGAATTCATGGGGCGAAACTGGTGTGGGATTAAACAACAACGATGACAATAATAATAATAATAATAATTCACCTGTGCATAACTTTTCATAAAAGGTTCGGTTAATGTATAAGAAGCAGAAACACGTAATGTACATAATGCATATACGCTTGAGTTGGGCTATAAAACACGGTACACGGTACAACCGTCGAAGTCTCACTGAACAGAGAGTTCAGATTGTCAAGATTTTAGATACGCTATGTTATGTTCTAACACCAACGGGAGCAGCCTGTATCTATCATTATCATTGTCTGTGCATCTTTTATACAAACTAAATATATGCGGAAATTACGGTAAAACACAAGTTCAATCTTGACTTACAACACATACATTTCGTGATTACATTTTTACAGATTTACTTCATATTATAAAAAAAATTTTGGCACAGTAAATAACTTAGGGGGAAAAAAGTTGCTGTGTTCTGTAGAGAAGATATCATGAAAGTCTCGCGTCAGATTCGATCAGCCTACACATTACAAGTGCAACTCCTTACACGTTCTTATAGTGTCTAATTCAAACAAAATCCAATAATGAAAGGAGCTAAACGGTATTGTCAAATGCTTCGAGAATTAACGCAATAAATGCGACTACATTAATCGGAGAATAAGAGGCAGGTGAATATATAACGATGAAAAGGAATAACAAAATCAGAGACAACGGGCGCGCGCACACACCCGCACGGATACAAGCGCACGCACAAACACCACAATACAAGTACGTAGCTTCATACAATTGTTTCCTATTCACAGAGCTTTCGTAGACCTACATAATTCACTCATTAATGTATTAGCCGGAACACAGTATGTAGTTAGAATCTGAAACTAAATTTTTGTCCTTCTTTATTAGTAAGAAACTGTAATATTTCGTTGGTTGACATGTACATCTACATACACACATACATATACACCGACTAACATTAAACAGGTTGATTAAAATATGTGTGAAAAAAGGCGTATTTTACTAAAATGTGAAAACCATTCAGACAATGATGTCTCTGCCGTTGAACAAAGAAGCGTATTTATGGTATGCAGGTTGACCATAAATGATGAAAAAGAAAAAGACGCATGAAAGCAGGTAATTGTCTATGGTGACATGTGACTCTAGCTAAAAAAACAACAACAATAATGAACAACAATGCAATAAACAGGCAAAATAAAAAAACGTTATTGTTAAGATTCTTTGGATCGACCAGGGAATTGATTGTGATTTGCATATACCTTTCTCGAGATAATTACGTTGGATATACGGTAAATCTCCACAATTCTGAAAGAATAATTAGCCTGTGTGAAGAGAGACACACACCAATCATATCATTTATATTATAAACAGTGTCAATAACGAACAGGCTCAGCTCAATGCATTACTATTGTTGTTGCTGTTGTTGTTGTTGTTGTTGACGATGATGTGGATGATGGTTATAATGGTAATTTTAAGAATACGGCTGTAGTATGATCTTTAAAATACGAAGGCCTTCTTCAAAGACCATCGCGAGGCTTATGCAGTAAATTTAAACGGTTATTAATTAAAAGACCTGCAACTGTAAATTATGTACGTCCATGATAAGAAATATGATGAATAATTTATTCAGCTTTCGGCAAATATTTATTTAGCACATGAAAGCAAACCGAATGATAATTTGCAAACGCGTATGTATTATGCCTCCTCCTTGGAATTGAAGAAAACTCAATTGTAGTCAAATTTGTTCTTTAAAAACCCTTTTAATTTTGCATAAATTAGCTTTTCCATATGTAATCAAGCAAGAAGTGGGTGTTGGCCTGGTTTTACGCTACACAGCGGGGGGAAAATATTTCAATTTGGTATTTTTTACATTTCCCTCCTGCCTTTTGAGAATAACAGATGATGAGTTAGAGGAAACATCAGTGCACGACTATCTGTATTCAGATTTAAGAGATTATGGAAAAAATAATAAATTATTAATGTCTAAGTGTCATTTTTATTTGCTAAGGTTCGTTTGATAATATTGAACGCTCTTTTGATTAATTTATAATTGACATCATATGCAGTTTACAGTACCTGCACAGGAAAATTTATTCTTGTATTATGCGGTAACAGGGCTATATATTCTGTTACTGAAAGGCTATTTTACGCGTTATTATAAATCGACAATTAATCATTTACATTAACTTTAGGCCATTAGCTAAATGTCTTACGCCTGGTATTCTGTATTTTGTTTCATTATCCGCAATCTGAAAGGCTATTTTCTTCCCTGCGTAATTACTACATATTTACAAATACATCTTATGTAAATTTCAAGACGTCATATTATTGCTGAGGTGGCAATTAACAAAACTGGGAATGTGATGACGGTTCTTTCTCTTATCTCTCCCTGTCCTTTCTCGCATCTTTCCCTCATTTCCTTGAGTTCCCGGTTGCGGTGACACGCGGATCACGTGACCACGCAAGTTGAATAAATGGTTTTGAGAGTCGGCAGGGGAGAGAATGTTTGGCTCGCACGGGACACGAGAGCAGCGTCTCTGTGCTCAAAAAATAAATATTCACAGCAGTATATGTATATATGCACACGGAAGAAGAAATTACAATATTAATTATTAACTAAAATAGGCAACGACGAGAAAGCGCATTCTTTAAACAAACCAGCTTAAACAAAAAAAACTACTCCGAAGAAATATATTCCTCTATATTCACGTAGTCTTGTATTTATGTTATTATTGCAAGAAATTATTTTGATTATTATGCGCTTGTGAAATCGCGATCGCTACAGTCACAGGAGAGTTTCCACTTCAATGCTAGCATTGCTACTCAGACGGTGGGGCCACGTTCCGGAGAGAGAAGGCTTCACTTCCTATAAAATGATTCTTTTGATCTGTTCGTGATTCTTTTTTTTTACACCGCAAACGGAGACTTTGTGCTTGGCGACCAAACTGGGAATTGTTCGGATTTTCAGAAGAGTGATTTCGTGCTGTTTTTTTTTTTTTTATCGACCTACAGTGACGAATTCAAACGTTTTCTGGTGCAGGAGCTGCAGACACGCGACTTGATAGCGAGACCACCTAAGGATGACATTGGGGACGGATATGTCCGACAACTCTGCTTTGTCCGAGGATGTGGACATCGATGTCGTTGGAGGTGACATATCTGTAGGTAAGGATGGGAAATACCTACATCACCATCACGACTATAACTTGGGCAATGACTCTGATGACAACCTTTCCCAGAATGCCAGGGAGTGCGCCTCTTCCCCGAGCCTGAGCAACTCTGGGTGTCCGACAGAACGAGTTGGGGTGGAAGAAGAATCTGGCGGAGGAAACTTAGTTGGAGGAAAATCGGGGAAAAACACGCTGGTGAAGCCCCCTTACTCATATATTGCCCTGATTACAATGGCGATTCTGCAAAGTCCCAAGAAGCGCTTAACATTAAGTGAAATCTGTGAGTTTATCAGCAACAGGTTCCCTTATTACCGGGAAAAGTTCCCCGCTTGGCAGAATTCGATTCGGCACAATCTCTCTCTCAATGACTGCTTTGTCAAAATTCCTCGGGAGCCTGGCAATCCAGGAAAAGGGAACTACTGGACCCTAGACCCGGAGTCAGCCGACATGTTCGACAATGGGAGCTTCCTGCGCAGGAGGAAACGTTTCAAGAGGCACCAGTCGAATGAGATCCTCAGGGACCCTGGGGGGTTCCTGCCGGGCTTTGGGTACGGTCCCTACGGGTACAACTATGGCCTCCAGCTACAGAGCTTCCATGCCCATCACCCATATCACGGTCACCATCCTGGAAGCACCATCCCTTTCCAGAACCCGCAGTGTGCACTCCCTACTCCGGCCACATTTCCTTCACCACACTCTCTTCCCTCACTTGTGGGGTCCGACTTGAGAAAGCCATTTTACCCACAGCTTAGTCCGACTTTGCCTGGACTAGCGCCTCTGAAAGTGAACTCTAGCACCCCAAGCCGGCCTTCCTTCTCTATAGACAACATAATCGGCGGAGCCAACACTCCGGCTCCCCCTTATTCTGCACAGCCGGCCAGCCAAGCACAGATCTTGGCAATGCTGACTCCTGCACTCGCATCTGCCTCTAACCACTTGAATCTCTCCCAGGAAACGCTGTTGCAACCGGCCAGCGCGCAGACTTTTTCCAGCAAAACGACAAACATTAACGGTTGTCACTTCTAAATCGACAACAAAACAAAAAGCACAGAACTTCTTTAAGTCCCAATAAGGTTCTATCACCGTATGCGAAGGTAGGATAAAATTCTTTGCGACACTATGGAGCATTTTGTTCGTCTCAACACGTGTTTCTTAATCGTCATAGAATAAAAATAAACATGCGTTAAATATATTTATGGTCTGTAAATATGTATAATATAAAGGGAGACGCCTATTAAAATCGTATTCAAATGAAGGTTTCGCAGACTTGCAGAGTGCAAAATCGGAACTAACTTTTCCTGTATGTCCAACACCCCAAGTTAAAAAGAGAAGTAGCATTCTGCAGATAGGTAACTATTATTAAGATTATTATCGTTTTATATTTTTGGTTTAGTTTGTGAAAAGCACTGTTCATACCGAGGCCGAAAATTCTCAGGTTTTAAATTGTTTTAAAGCACATTGACAGAGAAAACGGGGGCTGTAAATACGACCCATAACCTTTGCCACTCTCCCCCGCTCTCCTTACAGCGGTGTTTGGTGAATTTGTAATTATAATTGTTCTATGTTGTCAATAGACAATTATGTGGTTTTGGTGTAAAGCACATTTACCTCTCATTCTGTTCAACTGTTGTGGATAGGGTCTTGTCTATTTCAATAAAAATCTGTGAAATATGTTATTTGTAAAGAACGACAGACGAAAAACTTCTTAAAATGTTCATAAAATGTAATTTGTCTTTGCTGTAAAGACAATACAAATAAATGTTTGTGAATTTTAAATAATGTTTTCGTTAAATTATTTACCCAATAATTGTATTGGCCTATCATTGGCATTTTCCACCAGATAAAAGAGTGCATTGTTTTCATTATACTACAGCAACCTGTGTGTGTGATATAATTTATGCTTCTCAGAAAAGAAAGGGTTTTTTTAACTGGCAAAATACTCCACCTTTCCGTTGTTGGGATTTTTTATTGGGAACTTTTTAAACTCCGGTATAGACTTTATCCAATGCGTCGCTCATGTAACAGGGGACCAGACATAAAGGAACAAATATATTAGACGAAAACGCATTTTTTATTTTCAAAAATAATTTTACGAGAAAGGATTTTAAATCGAGACATGCCTTTCTTCAAGAGACGTAATCTACGTAGGCCTATATAAATAAGATGTACCGTGGAATTCTACTAGTACTGCCGATATTTTAATACTTTTCATATATTATTAGGTCCACTGTTTTCCCTGGCTTATGTGATGACATTCAATATGGAGATTTAAGTACAGGCCGAAGTAGTATAAACGTTTGAACAATAAAAATATGACTATTACCTTATCACTTGTAATTAATAATATGTTAATGTGGTGCCAATTATATTAATCGCTGTCAAAAACGAATATACCGGTGAGTATTTTTAAAAGATTTTTGCGCTGCGTTAACTCTCACGCACAATGTATTTTTGATATTATGGAACAGTGAGCATGTAATGTCTCTTCTGTGGCTCTCGGGGGGGATGATAATCGACTATATTCTGACAAATAAGAATGGCTAAATGAATAGGAGCAGCAGCCTTTGGAAACCTGTAATTGAATGTCAGAGTTCTACATGGATACCCACGATCTCTTGGGGTTTCAGTGCTAATTTGTAATAGCATTCTTTTTTTCATTTGGATTCTAATCCACGATAATGCGGCTTTCTAGCCGTTTGTTTATGTTGTCGCCGAAGACCCTCTCCCCGGGGCATGAATGGGCACCCAGCGAGCGGTCCCCTCCGCTACAAGCCACACACATTTGCCTCTGAAAAGCGATCTACTTACAAGGCGCTCGGCTGTCCGCTTTCAACTCGCTTGTGTTGATTCGGGACATGTACAAAAGAGGCAGCGGGAACTCGCGGCAGTGCGGAAAACACGCCGATGAATCCATTTTAGAGTTGGTCAAGCACATGTTCTGAGAATGGGGGAGGTATAAAGCGTCTTTTATTTTGTGGAGCTCTGTGCAAATTGTTAAATTGCTATGTAGGGTGTTTCTGACAGCTGATTATTAGGCATAGGCCTAGAAGGTGGGAGGGCTAGCCGGGCAGTCGGGATATTCACCAAGGCCTACCGTCCAACTTTACAATGTCTTGGAAGTGAGCGCATGTCTGAGAGTGCCTTCCCCCCAAGAAACTGTGACAGATTTCATTTTCTTACAATTATGATCATGTTTACGAATTTGTGACCTAGTACCACGTGTTTCAATCCCTTCCTTTTTAATTGGCCTGTTTCCGCGTGTGTCCGACAGACAACCACACAGATGAAAGGGGTGCCCCTTATTTGCCCAAATGGTCTTTTACAACTATTAACCAAACTAAATAGCCCGACAGCAGGACAGGAAAAATACATATACGTATATAAAATACGCGATAACACCGCAAATCTAAATGGTGTCTTAAATAGTGTTAATACTGTAGGCCTGCAGTCTATAGTGACCGTGTGCATTTGGAGTTTTAGATTCTCTTATGGGGGGACTTTTGTGTTTTCAGTTTATGATTAAATAGATAATTATCTTGCAAAAATTATTTTACTAGGGAATATGAACTGTTATACCGGTCTGAAATGAAAGCAACACTTTAAATTGAATTAGCTTTAAAATTTAATTAATACGAACATGTTTCAATACTCTTTAACGTCATATATATATATATATGTGTCCATTTTATCCGTCATATAAATATCCATTTTATATTGTATTGTATATTAAGTTACATTAATGTACGTTAATTTGCTGGTGACGATAATATTCTTGAATAAAGTGTCGCTCAGTGTACTGCATTTGCATCCCCTGCGCGTGTTCGTCGGTATAATTCAATTGCTGTACAACTATAGCGAGTCTGGGGTAACTGAAAACGGAATAATGCGACATTAACGGCAAAAATGATGCATAAAAGTTAAGGCAATGAAAACGCAAATAACCTGCAAGTACATAATGAAAAGGGCACGTCAACAGTGAGCGCGTATTGGAAAGAACAAGGAAATACTGTTAGATTTAGATGTAAGGTCAAAATGTCACGTAAATAGACATGAAAATAAATCAGGTTACATACTGGCAAAGCATAATAATAATAATAATA
>JAODJW010000033.1:3980502-3992986 GCA_026777045.1 Hyperopisus bebe | reverse complement strand
TATTCTCCATTTACCCCCCCCCCCCCTCAAATTTTAAAGAAGTGGGGGCTGACCGAGGTGGGGTCAGAGTACAAAATTATGGATGCTGTTTGTTTACTGGGCCGTTTCAGGCTGTGTAGGCATGCTGATAGGCTTCACCGTCCCTTTAAGACGCGACTGACTCAGAGAAACCCGGCAGCCACAGGGCCCACTGGGTGACACCCCCTCGTAGGGAGGGGGAGGGAGGGTAAATTAAGAGCAAAAGAGAGGAGAATCCACTTTAACGAAAGAAGGGGATGAACAATGAGATGTCACCGTGAGGGTGAGGAGATCAGATGTTTAATATTTAAAGAGACAGAGTTGGGTGGGCGGGGCTTGTGGGGACGTAAAAAAAAAAGTGATGGGTAATACGACAGGAAGGAAGACGGAGGGCAAATGAAAGGACAGCGTGTCTTTAGGGTGAAAGCCAGGCCTCGGAAAGGAGGAGTGCCCCCTGCAGGTGTCACGGCGCATTAGCCGGGTCATTCATCCGCCGTCAACGGCGTGTCTCGCGTTTCCTGCTGAAAATACGCAGGACAGCAGCAGTTAGAATAACCGAAAGGGTCCAATCTGGGACCGCAGCCTTGGGCCAGGCCGGGCCAGCTCACATGGCTGAGGTTTACATGTGCGGGGTGCCTCTGAGGGCCCGTTTAATCGGAGCAGTGAAGTGCAGATCTTTTGCAGATTTCATCTGTCACTTCAAAAGGGCCCCTCCAGTTGGCCGTCAGCGAGGCCCGTCTCGCCGGGCTAATGTGTCCGAGCTGCACGTCCTTCTTCCTCACTTGTCCTTCCTCTTCACCCCGGATCCGGGTCTCTGTGGCGGCCCCCCGGAAAGCCCCCTCTCTTCCTCTTGTCCTGATGAAAGACTGCCTGCTGCACATGTGCTGAAGAATGGCAGATTTTTATTATTACTCTATTATTTGTGCAGAGGAGGCTGTCTGGAGCTGTCAGTGGTCTCCCTCCCGGTCGTCTACCCCATGCCTGGGCAGGGCAGAGGTGTGAGGCTGACACAGCGGTGCGTGTCGGTACCAATCATGCAACTCAATATGTCCACATCTACATTACCTCTGAAGGGCTCACAGCCATGCTTGGAAACAGCTCTGCACACGTGATCCATCCTGGATATCTGGATCGCGCTGAGGTATCTGCTCTACCGCAGACTCAAATCTGAGATGGTCAGTAGAAGGTGTACTTGTCTTACACCTTCAGGGTTTGGGTTTGAGTCGCTCACACCCGCTGTGTGCGGGGAGAATTTGTATGTTCTGTGAGGTTCCTCTTGGAGCCATTTCATAATGGAATCTCTATTTTGCCTGTGGAGGTGACGTTATCTGGTGTTGGATATCCCATCCATCCCCTATGACCCTGTCAAGCAGAAGCCGCTGGATTTATAGGTGATGATTTATGTAAAACAGTGTCTCCCAATCCAGTCCTCAGGGACCCACAGACGGTCCACGTTTTTGCTCCCTCCTGGTTCCCTGTAGGAACTAAAACGTGGACCAATGTGGATCCCTGAGGACCGGCTGGGAAACGCTGATTGGTACTCAGGGGTACACTGGGGTACTCAGGGGTACCCCGGGTGATTGGGGTGACCTCAGCTGTGTTTCTCACACTTTCACACTTCTGCATCCCGATCAGCCCCCTTCCACATGACAAACGTCCCCCAAAAGTCATAAATGAAGAGTGACAGTCACACTATTATAACAGCCCCAATCATTCTATGAATAATAAGCTGAATAATGAAAAGCAAGATAATAATACTAAGTAATAATACTAATATATTTTATTACTGTGATTATTATGACTTTTATATATATTAAGATGAAGGTGATGTCAATGACGACGATGATGATGACGGTATTGATGAAGATGATGATGATGATGAAGATGATGATGATGATGATGATGATGATGATGATGATGATGATGATGATGATGAAGATGATGATGGTAGGCATGGCGCATGTTAGATCCGTCCCTGTGCGGCACGTGCATCTTGGCTGTTTGTCCCTGCTGGATCGGTGCCTGCTGAGATGCAGTTGTAAATGCTATTGTTTCCAGTCAGATGAAAGTGCACTCTGCCCTTGAAGTCCCAGAGTGGCTTCCATTTCCCCCACGTCGCCCTGCAGATAGCGCAGCTGCTGCGCGCCTCGGGGCACAGCGGGAAACAAAAAGCTCATCATTACGGGCCTCTCCGCCTGCCCCGCTCCTCCGCCGGCATGGGCCTTGGCTATCAGCACCGGCCCTGTGTGATCTTCCAGCCTCTGTGTGAAATGGCTGAAGATGGGCTGTCAGCCGCCTGAGGCTCATACACTTGCTCACACTCATTCACGCACAGAACATCCTTCCGTTCCCTGCCCGCTGTCCGTAACTTTGCGAGTCAGGGCTTCTTTCCGGTCTGCTTCTGACTCAGTTAAGCTTTTTTTTTTTTTTTCTCCGAATCTGACTGTAAAAAAAAAAAAAACATTCCCTTCACTTCCACTGGGGAACGCCACCCTCACCGAAAAGCACTTAATGGCTGTGTCCCTCAAATGAAGTGTCATTCACAGAGCAGACTGACGTCCCGATGGCCATTATCTATCTTCGGCAAACATTTTCACTGGTGTATCTCGTCTGGCCACGTGCTTCGGAAACGGGGTTTTCCATCGCGAGTCGACTGATAGCTCCTGAAAGGGGAATGCAGAGAGAGAAAACAGCGAGAGACAGAAGGAAGAGGAGGAAGAAAAGGAAGCGGGATAGAGCACCGGGCTCAAGTGCCGACCTTCAACGCGATCTATGGAAATGTATGTATGAAGTAATTGCAGAGAGGAGTCTGACTATTAAAAGGCCTGAAGGACGTGTTTCATCAGAGGCCAAAGACAGAGTGTCAGTAATCACCATCAGCGCCAACTCCCATGATGGGGAGGGAATTAATTTGCCAGGGAGGAAAACAAATTAAGCAGCTACTCCGGAAGCGCTCCATCACACGATGTCGTATATAAATGTTTTATCTTGGGCGAGACAGGTTAGCAAAGGTTTAGTGCATCTCCATTTTCACAAGGGCCCGCACTCCAGGGGATGTCCTGGGGGGGGCGCTCTCTGCTCTCCACCGGAGTGCCGGGGTCTGACATACCCCCTGTCACCTTCTCTATCCTCCTTCATCAATCTGCCTTTTTAATCTGTCATTTCATTGCGGCCACAGGGCTAACATAGACCCATCCCACATAGATTTCCATGGGCCTGGCTCCAGTTCCGTTGGTCACAGGATTCTCCAGAGGCTCCCCCCCCCCCCCCTCCGCCACCGCCTGTGGAGCCAGGCCTGGATTTCAGTCTGGTTCAGGACCATAAGCTTCACTGCGGGACTGTGTGTATATTATGGGACACTGTTATTCTGGAAGAACTGCAGTCCAGATCTGTGAAGTGAGCAGACACTGATTCATGGAATGAAACCTACAACTTCATGAATCTCCATTTTCAGGGGAATCTCATTGTTAGACAGGCAGAATCTTAATGTGGTCTTTTAACCACAGGTATTCAACGCTGGCTTTGAAACGAACTGCTCGATTTATATTAAAACCCAACCCGCGTGTGATCCCGCAGCCGGCCGCAATGACCAGTGCTGAGTTAATTTAATAATCCATGAACATCTAACTATTAAAATATAAAGGACGTGAAGAGGTGACAAAGGATAGTTTGCGGTAATACAGACGGTATTCAACCGAGAACCAACTGCTTAATGAATACCGTCATCAATCACGTGATAATTATGAAGCATATGACAAACATACATATTCCTATCAAGTCCTTAAACCCGAGTGTGAAACAAATGAATGCGGCCCAGTCTTTCCACCGTTGTCATTTTGTCTCTTTCCACAGACTTTAAGAGGACCTTTGCGGCTGAGCAATAAAACAGCCCGAGCCTAATATAATATTATGTGAAATACAATAATGAACCGTAAGGTAATATGTCTCAACTATAAACTTTATGACTGAAATGGACTTTAAAAGATATAAAGGTTTCATGGTTCTGTATGCTTAGGTGGGAAGTCAGAATCTGTAACAGCAGGTGTGTCGTCAGCCAATCGCACGTGTTATTTCAAAGGAAGGTATGCAGCTGTTGAATAAACTATGTTGCTCTTTAGAACCTAAATCCAAAGCTATATACGGAATCTACATCTATATATTGAAATTCTTTCTGTTTTATTAGTTCACTATCATTAGTCATTAATGTATAATAATAATAATAATAATAATAATAATTATAATATGCCATTATTATAAGTATACGTGTGGAACTGTTTCTTGTGCGTTTGAAACCTGTCTTCGCCACATGACATGCAGTTCGTTCGGAAGGAGTTTCACATTGGGGGCGGCAAGGGGGGGGGGAGGTTGGCGTGGGCAGGTCAGGTCAGGTTGGGGAGCATGCGCTGATGCAGCGCGTTGCCACACCCACCACACAGCGAAACTCCTCGGGATCCCGGCCGGCGACCCATCAGGCAGATACACTGTCCAGTCCCACCCTCCGGAAGTGGCCATCCATCTGCCGCCGCCAAGTGTTACGTGAGCGTCCCCTTGGCCTGGTCCAGCCGCTCGGGTCCTTAGCAATGAGGATCCTGCCAGCCGGATCACCCTCATGGAAACGCGCCACATGACCGTAGTGCCGTAAATGACGCTCCCTCACAATGCAGGTAAGGTGCCTCATTCGGGACTCCTCTAGCTCGTTCGACACGAAGTCAAACCAGCGGTAGAGCGAAGTATATCGTCACCCCGTAATGAGGGCACGTGCAATAATCACAAAGTGAAAGGATGCGATTCAAGAAAGATTCTAAAATAATTTTCATATAATAATGATTTCATCATTTTAAATGAGACTAACATTGCTTAGGGTACAGTTCCACAAAAAATAAACATAGGAAATTACTAATCCATATGATAAAATGACTGTCTGATATGACTGCAATGTTCGTTTCATACTCACGCACTGCAAGCGCGTTGAATTTGCTTCAGAAACGCGCAGACTCATAAAAAAGATAAAGAACGCGCTATTATTTTAATTAATTAATTTGTTTGTTTGTTTGTTTGTTTGTGGTTTTTTTTTTGTTGGGGGGGGTCCCCGCCCCCTTTTTCCGACGTCCTCGGCTGTATTTAAGTGTATGTGCCCCGTGGTGGACAGGAAACCTGTCCCAGGACGTACCCCTACCCCTGCCTTCTGGTCTGAGCTGCCTGGAATCGGACGCGAACTGGAAGACGTCGGTAATCAATAATAATAACAAAATAAAATAAGACTCTCTCTAATAGTTTTAAACGTTAAGTGAACTGCATTGCCAGTCTTAGGACTGAAAGCTTCAGTCACGCATCGTTAGTATGTTATTTAAACGTGGTACCTTTAATGATGCTGTTTTGATTAGCAGACTGTAAACTAGCCTAATTGCCAGTGAGTTAATGACAGCATTTCGCGCGTATATGCGCTACAAGGATCGAAAAACCTCAGACACACCCCCCCGCCCCCGCCCCTTTAGCTGCGGGTACCGAGGCTCGTGCTCTAATGAGGGGGATTTAATGGATTTATAGCAGCTTAGGATTTTGGGTTTCTGCGGGACTCCTTCTAAGCACGCCTAACTGGCATTAACCCGACAGTCCGCAGAGCGCACACACACACGGCGGATCGCACCTCCGGCCAAACACCGGCATGCAGGGCGGTAAATGATGCATTACCACCAAACTCTTGTTAAAACATGGAGAATGCTATTAAACAATTACAGCGCCGACAGCAGCAACAACAACGAGAGAACAACAAAAGCAGTCGTGCTGCTTAAACTATCAGTTAGTGACAATGTATAAAACTTGCATACGATTGCGCGCACACGTTTTCTGCTGGCCTTCGCTGGGAAAGTATGTTTTAGCCGGACGGCTTGCATTCAACACTGAAAACAAAGCAACAATAATTACGCAGTATTTGTGTCCCTGTGCTCATAGCTGTGGTGGCAGTATTGCTAATACGGATTATTATTGTTTAATTAACGAATGTCGACCGATCTGAAATTAGATTTAACTAGTTAAGTTTTGACCTGCTTAAAATGAGATAATTGACGTTAGATTTTATGTGGAAATGGCGCGTGCTTGTGGTAAAATGCACTATGCATTTTGTATTGTTATCGATCCCATCTTGCCACGCAAAAACGCCAAGGTCTTCACTTTGAAATTCGTTTTAACACAAGTATGTGAAATCGACCAAGATGTCTGTAGTAGAGATCGTGCTCGTGTGTTTTAATCTAAATACACACATCTTGATTTATCCAAACTCGACACGTAGGCCTATGTGATAACAGCACATAGATTCTCTTCAGTTTGTCCGATTCCCAGAGTAAAATAGATATCAGGCTGTCAGACACACAATAATACTTTAAGCATACTGGATGATTGTTATTATTATTTACTATAGTTCTTCGCTCGTTCTGTTTTAAGCAAGAGCGCTATTCTTATTAGAATTAACGACATTTTAATTGAAGTCGGCACTAACACAGTCAACCATTCCCCTGGCTGCTCGATCAATAGTAATTTGTTGATTACATGTGTCCATTGATCAAATGTCTCCTGGGGTCGGTCGGAGGTCAACCGCCGCCCCCAACACCGCCTTTCCTCTCAATTAGGTGCTAATCCGGGAAGTGCCGAGCTGCTCTCGCGAATAGCTGCATGGCCACTTCCTAGTAATTTAATACGTCCAGCGTTTCCTAACCGTAACATGACGATGTCGACAACAGCTGCGACAGCAACAATCACACCATTAATAATTATTATTAGCAACATCATAACGGCATCAAAAAGTGAATAGAATAACAGTACTGTATATTTATTGTTTTCTTAGGATTTTTCACTGTTAGTATTATTATAACTATTGTTATTTATGTATTCTTCCGTAACACGAAACGGGCAGCCTATACCGTTAGAACTAGACCTACCAATCTTGGTGGGAAGATGTTAATTCTTACCCGCTACTCAGACCATTCCACCCAAATCAGACAGTCATTGGGGGGCGCTACAGCACAGTGTTTTATGTTTTTAGATGATTTATCCTGACGCTAGTCCTGGACTCGCAATTCATTTTCCCCCCAGATACAGGGGGCCATACCCTACCAAATAACACTATTAAGCTCCGATCCCAAAATTACTTTTGGCTGATTTGCATAATTTCCAAAACCATATTTTTGCAGGTTACTCCGAAGTTTTCCTACCAATACAGACAAATCTGACGTCAGACCAGTCAGACCCCTGAGCTAGCCACGCCCAAACTCAACCTTAATCGTGCCAGCATTAGTCATAACGGCTAGAACTCGGCCATGCCTTGGTCTATCTTCACCAAATTTGGAACCCTACTTCCCAGGGCCATTTCGGGGACGCAGTAATAGACTGGCCACATTTTATCAATAGGGGGCGCTACAGCTAACAGAGGCGTATATCTCTTGACCTCCTTGTCCAATCCAGATAAAATTCAGCAGATACTCTTACTTCCTCTTCTCATCTACTTCTTTCCATTGTACTTATTTGATGAGCGTTTCTACTGTAATGTCAACCTGTCAGGTATCACTCTTGTCACAGCAGTGTTCACTGCTGTCTAACTATGGGATACTCTGACCACCAAGGAGACTCATTACTCCATTTTCCAAAACTACACATACAGTGTTATGCCGAAGTTCTGACCATAGGACCCGTGAGTCACTGCTTGCATTCATCTTCATAGTTTATGATTATAATTCATATCCATATTCATGCTTGTAAAATTATAAAAATGTCCTTGCAATTCTATGAAATCAATATGGAAGTATTTACTGCTAGGGGGGGAAATCTGTTGACGGCTGTTCAACTGTAAATTCATTCACTAGGAATGTTTAAAAATGAGGTTTAAAAAGAGGTTAAATTCTCTGTGTCCCTCTGAATGCCTTGTGTGGGATTTGCAGTTTGTACAAGAGAAGATGGTGACAGTTGCTGAAGCCCATTGAGTTTATTACAATCGCCTTTTGGCAGGTGATGCGGATAAACTTTGCAACACAACTAGATTTATTAGGAGGACGGCAGAATCTGTTTTCTTCAAATACAGTGTAACATTTTCCTTTTAGTTTTTGATCCAAAACGGTCGGTAAGCAGTGTAATGACCCCCCTTCAACCTGCCCCCGTAACAGTTTGTTTTGGCAGATTCTAGGAATTTGCTGAATTCCAAGGAGGGAAGGGGGGGGTTACTGCCTGCAAAAACCTCAATTAAATAAAAAATAACAGGAAAAGGGGCAGAACAGAAAAGTACAAAAAGAGAAAAAAGAATTTATGAAAAGCAGTCTTAATTTCCTCGCTGTTATGAACCAATGCTGACTACCCGTTATCTCCAAAACAGCGGAAGCAGAAAACAGGATTGTGGGACTGAAGACTAGAATGATCCCTTAATATGTCCGTGTTCATTCTCGCTCTCTCGCCATATTTACGGCTCCTTTGTCAGTCAGAGTTTCTTCTCTTGTCATCGACTTTTCCCGTCTCACAAACACGAGCAGTGCTGAAGCAGGGAGGGAGATGGGGGGGGGGGCCATCTGAAACCAATTAGGCCGCCGCTCCAGCCACCCAGAAACTCGGTGACGGATGGAGTTCTTGTATTTATAGCCATGGTAATTGGCAAAACACAGACACACACACACACACACACACACAAACACGCATCGCAGTTCAGAACCCATGGGGCCATTATTATGTAGGTGTGCCTGTGGTATTTGCACTTTCAGTGAGCTACAGACAAGGTGGAGGTAAAAGGACGGTTCTCTTAAAATTTGTAGTTTGTGTAGTGACTTATTTTAATTTATTAGGCTTCACCATGGGACAGCATTTTACTGAATCTCAAACAAAACACTGGAGCTTTCTTCAAACAGCCACATTAGAATCTGCTTCACAGGCTCTGTAAATCTCTGCAGAGAGCAAGCCCCCGAATTTAACACTATCGATCACCTGATACCTAATTGGTTTTTTGCCCCGAGTGTGAAGTACTGGGATTGGGGGGATGCCGGTCACATGACCGGCTCTTCAACCGGTTCAGAAGTCGGACCCGGAGCCGCACGTGGTGTCGGCGTGTCAGAGCCGCACATCTGCCTCTTGTTAGCCCCCATAAATGGCTGCCATGTGCTCTGTTGATAAATAGGGGACTCTATTTATTGGAGCACAACAAATTGGCTACAAACACGGACACGCCGTCGACGCGCCATAAATACTCCATGCGCTGAAAGTTTTAAAATGTGCTGCAGGTATTTTACAAGAGTCACCCCCTTTTTCAGTCCCATGTCTGAGTTTTTTTTTTTTTTTTTTTTTACTCCTTCCTTTCTCCATCTCTTTGTTCGGCCGGGTCCTCGTAAAGAGAGGGACGGGGGCACAGCCACACAGACGGGGCGGTGACGGTGCTACTCTCTGAGCATGTCACCCCCCGAAAGCCACCAGGAGTTCCTGAAGGCGCCCCCGGCAGAGCACCCCTAACCCTGTATAATTGCATATTTGGAGTTTATCTGGGTTTATGTGAAAATGCACAAGTTATTCTCCTTTGGTGGTCTTTAAACACAACCACATGTCTAAAGGGTTTCCCCTCATCCTGCTCCTCCTCTCCTCTCATCTTGTTTCCTCTCCTCTCTCTTTTCTTCTTCTCTCCTCCTCATCTCTCTTTTCCTCTCCTCTCTCTTTCCTCTTCTCTTCTCTCCTTTCCTCTCCTCTCCACTCTCTTCTCTTCTCCCCCTTTCCTTTTTCTCCCAGAGCAGTCTTGTTCATTTTATGTTAGCTGCCCCCCCCCCCCCCCACATGCATGTATAACATTGTAAGGTACGCAAAAGTCGCCACTAATATAACCAGGTCAGGGCCGTGGGTGGAGCATATCCCAGGGGCACCCAGAACGCGGCCTGGGGCCCGGTGGGGCCTGCGCGTGGGCAGACGATCCCGCGACACGTCGGGTTGGAGCGGGGAACCCAGACCCGCAGGCCTGCGGCAGGGAAAGCTCCACTCGTGTGTGGCCTTGTTTTTTTTCTCCCTTTTTCACTTCAGAAAACTGATCTGTTTTAAAACACGTGCTAAATATTACCATATTTACATTTTCCTGTTTCAAAAAGGCAAGGGGGTTGGGGGGGCAGGACTTTTTGGGGTCCTGGGCTGAGACAAGGCGCTGTTTGAAACTCTAAACCCTTTCATGCTTATTTATTTTACGATTCTGCAGGGCACCCTGTTTACACTTTAAGTGCAACATCTGGATTAGATAATTTGTTGGGAATTAACCAGGCCTAGATGCTTATCGTCTAATTAAATCTGCTTGATGTTTTTTTTTCTTATCCATTTCATGATCATTTTCTTTTACTATAGATGTTTGTGTGTACGTGTGTTTGTGTGTGTGTGTGTTATCCTTTTATTGCAAAGTGGGAGGTGCCGCGTGTAATTAAAGCCCCCCCCACTCTTAATGACTTATCCTCAATTTAAGCTCACGTTGACTTTGTTTACCTTTCACCTCTGGCTACTGACGACCCCATGCAGTCACACTGGCGAGCGAGACGGCCCTCAGTAATCTGACCGCTCATTCCCCCGTCGCTACGCTAACCGTTTCTGTCCATATCGTGTAGCGAAACCTGGTTCCCAATACAGCCTTAAGCTTTAGAAGGAGAGCCAGTATCTCACACAGAGTGTGGCAGATCCTGTCAGCGTCACTCACTCACTGCCCTGAAGATTTGTACTTAAAAGCATTAAGCTTCAAGTGCAACAGAAGAGTACCATTCAAGGCAAAAAAAGTGATTTTAGGCTTTACCTGGTAAACACACAGCTATAAATTTCAAAACAAACTGACAAATGTCAATCCCTGAATCTATGTCAATAAATATAAATATAATTGATCCAAACTGTAAACAGTCTATGCCCTGGCAGACTGCTAAAAATGTTGCTGCACACATATTTGTAATTCATCCATCATCTATCCGCTTCTGTGGTCAGCGGGGGCCTGGAGTCTGGGAGAGGCAGCGCAGGGCACAAGGCCGGGGGAGGTGCTGGATGGGGTGCCAATTCATCGTAGATATTTGCAATATCACATTAGACTGGAAAAAAAAATACATTTGTCCCCCTAGATCCAGGCGAATGAGGACTATTTATCAAAATGACAATCTCCCTGACAACAGCTTCAGTTTTCAATTTCCTTGTAGCAGCCAAATCGGAACCTAATCACAGAATTCTGTAATATGTGCATAAATTAGATGCGTGACCCCGGGCCGCAGCCTCCCAGGTCATGTGATTCTGATATGCGTCCGGATGGCTGGTTATTGTTTTAATATCTGAACTCTCCGCTTCCTGAAACGCCGCGCTGGATTTTCCATGGCTCTGAAGCGGAAGTTGAAAAGTTCCTTTCCCCGTCATTGCTCACTTGGCCACGCAGAAGGCCGCAGAAGAGGTTTAAAGGGAATGACTCGGGAACATTTTTTTTTTTCGTCAGAATATCGGTAATAGTGTATCCTGGGGGCTCGTGTGACCTCTACGCACTTATTCACTATGGTTCACTATGATATGCTGCAGGGAATCGACCACCTTCCTGTTCCCTCATCTCTACCCAGAAGGTTTCGGCGGCTCCCCTGCCGGTTCTCAGCCCCAGATCTGTCACGGGGGGGGCCCAAGCTGGCCCCGCGGAACCCAGGAGAGAGACTCCCTCATATTCCAGGACGCTGATTTGTGGCTCTTTTATTGACTCTAACCATCTGTTAATATGGTTTCCCTCGGTCCGTGGGCCATGGGTGAGGGGAACGGAGACGCCAGGAGTAACGGGGATTATGGGGGGGAGGTGTTTACAAGGACATGCGGAGAACTTAACAGCAAGCGGCATGTAATGGCAAATCAGGTTGTGCCTCCCAGCGCCCAGTATCACATGACCTCGGCGAGCTCCAGGCCGGCGTGTCACGCTGATTACTGACACACCAGAAACAGCGTCTGAGACTCAGAGCTGTTGACTTGAATTGTGTTCGGCCACATTTCTGTGCGTGTGTGTGTGTGCATGTTTGTGTGATGACACAGATGTGCAGGTTTCCGGGGATAATTTATTACAGGTGAAGCCCCCCCCCCCCACGGCGAGCCCCGTTCTCCTCCGGGGGTCCTGCAGAGCCGTTATCTCTGTGTTACTCCTCCTACTTTCCATCCCTCCTGTTCTGACCTGCTGTATATCTCTCTCCGACATTTTAACGGCACAGTCAGCGCAAAATAAAAGACGGAAGCTGATATGAGTCAATTTAAAGTGCGAGCTGGCCAAGACCCAGTCAGCCCAGTACAGCCCAGCCCTTCTGCCTGGACCCGGCAGCGCAGAGAGGAGAGGGTGGCAGGCTGTGGCATACGGGCAAGACAGAGGGGCGACTCCCACGGAGCATCATTCTCCCCTGGAGCCGGCCGCCCCTGATGAGCAGGAAGGAAGAAACCCTGACAGGGAGAGGCAAGTGTTGGGGGGGGGGGGGGGGGGAGG
>JAODJW010000033.1:3968832-3980402 GCA_026777045.1 Hyperopisus bebe | reverse complement strand
GGGGGGGGGGGGGGGGGGGGGGGGGGGGGGGGGGGGGGGGGGGGGGTAGGCAGCAGGAGCCAGGCGGAGGGAGTGTGGGCCAGCCGCAGTCAGCCAGACGTTCCTCCTCAATCTGAGCCTCCCCTCCACCCTCCAGTGAGCAAGAAATAGGGGGACCCAGGGTGGATGGAGCTCCAGGCCCCTCCGAAAGAACCTTCTGGAAGGAGCGGCAGCTGCGAGCTGTCGGATGAAAGGCCAGGCGGCGGCTGTTTGCATAAACCCGCTTAAACTTCAGGAGTTGGGAGAAGGTCTAGGCCAGAGCTGACCTGTGGGCCGGCTTCCTCCGCCACTCCGCCGGGAATTCCGCCTCGCGCGTTCGCTCGTTCGCTGTGTTACATTTCGAAGGCTGGGAAGTTGAACTCCGCTCTGGGGCGCGGGTGGAGATGCGGGGGGGTGCAGAACCCTATCCAGGTCCCCCGAACAGAGCGACTCAGCCTGTCGTTTCAGCTTTTGCCAAGTCAGTGCTTCGCCATGGATGTTACAGGTCCAGCGAAACACCCTCCGCCACAAGAAAAGGCAGAAAACGAAAGAACAGAAGCTGAAAGAACAAAAGCCTCTCTGGCCTGACTGATATTCTCACTCTGTAATTAACTAGTTGCATAACATCTTGGTGATTTCACAGATAATGTATCTGGGGAGGTTCTGCATTCAATGCCATTCCCCTTTAAAAATGATGCATACGTCTTGAATGATAAAATTAGAAATGTGTAACGAAGTGACGTTAATTACATTCATCACCTAAAATCACAGTGGAGACTTAAGGGGCTCCGTTTAAAGTGCATGCTCTAGAAGCTTGTTATGTCTGTCTTCAGACTCAGGCCTTTTATTTTGCGGTGTCGCTGCAGTTTATATATACCGAAATTTCCAAAAGGGAGTGTTGGGGGGGGGGGGTGAACCTGGGGCTCCCCACAGCCATTTATTTGGGACCTACGGCCACTGGAGGGCGCTCCGCTCAGTGAATAGCTGAAAACGAACCTCCTGGCATTTTCATCGCCCCTCTGCCGCAGACAGACTGTTACCCCCACCCGCTTCTGTGCCATCCCCTCTCTCTGCCCCCCCCCCCGTCCCCCCCCCATAGGTTTCCCTTCAAAAAGGTGCGCTGTGGTCAGTAGTGTTTGAATTTTGTGTAAATACCCATTGACCGTAAGCTGCTGAGTACATTTTACTCTTCACGTCTATGAGTAGCCTCAGTAGTAAGTACATTACATTAATGTATGTTGTTAGATATATCTGGGACTCATATTTTCTGCATCACTCCCTGCTATGAATGACAAATCCTAGCCGTGTCCTTCTGGGGTGTTTTGAGAGCCCATTGAACTTGATCTAGGGTTACAGGCCAGACCACTTGCTCTCTGTCCTAATTAGCTATTTAATCGACCACCAGGGAGCAGGTCACCTGTGTCGTCAGACAGGAGGGGGGGCATATGAGGTGTGGTGACTTCGGTGGGCCGTCTGAGTGCAGGCACATGTGTTTGCCCCCGCCCACTGCCCCCCTGGGTCCCGCTGGTGGAAATGATCACCAGACAATGAATAATCTGGCTCTTATATCCGGCCAGATCCCCCTCCCTTGAAGCCGTCCCCAGGTCTTTAATTACCAGCGATGACGAACGACCTTTAATGAGAGTAAATTATAAACAAGCACAGCTGACTTTGGGCCGCCTGAGCTCCTTGTAGCCCGCAAGCCGGATCGCCTCTTACGGGAGCCCCGGCGTCGATGGGGCGCGATGAAAGACCCGGAGCTGGGGGCCTCGTGCTTCTCCAGCCCAAAAGGGGCTCCGTGACTTCCTCTCTGTTTAATCAAACTCCTCCACCACATTAAAGCCACTCCCACCCCACCCCGGCCCAGCGGGGGCATCCGCCGCTGCCCCAGTAAGAGATTACAGGTGTCACTGTGAGGGGGGGGGGCACATACCCTCATGCATGCAGGGTCTGTGTGTGTCTGTGCAAGATTTGGGCAAAGGGGAACATAATGTTATCTAGTCATTTGTCATGAACACATCCTGATGGATTTTTTGCTGGGGGGGTGAATCTGTCAGTAGATTTTGCAATTATGTTTTGCCCCCCCCCCTATGAAGTGCTGGGCCTCCTGAATCTACCAGGGTATCCATTACTCCGATGCCCCTGCATGCACAGAAACACACACACACACAAACGCGCGCGCTCACACACACACACACACATAATCCCATCAGTGCTGGATGCTGCCACAGACCTGGGGGGCTCACACTGAATGTGAGGCCCCTCCCAGGAGGTAGTGTTGATATAGGTGATGGAGAACCTCACACAGAGACAGCTGTGACTCAGAGAGCCTTTGATCAGAGAGCTGGGGACAAACACAACCGCGTCGACCCCAAAGGGGGGGCCAGGAGTGTCTCCTTATGGGTGGGAGGCAGAGCAGCACCAAACACCTGTTTGCCCTCTGCTCTGCTGCAAAGATGCAACTCTTGCAGGATATCGCTATTATTCTTCTTCTTATTAGTATTATTATTACGATAGCACCAGCAATAATAATATTCATTAATTTATGGGATGTCACCACAAACATTTTCATTGTCTTCCTGGTTTTTTTCACGTACCAGCCGTGGCTGTCTTTTCATTTATAACATTAACAAAAGCCAGTACACGAAATACCAGATCCGCTTATTCTAAAAACAGATTATGGGTTCGATAACTTCGATTATAAATTTCGTAAAGGGGACAACATGGATATAGGAATAGTCAGCAGTCCGCGAGGCTGTCCGCCTTGACTGGCGACAGAGCGAGTTCGGCCTACGCACAGTCAGCGTTTGGCTGACCGAAAGGAAGCGCCGTCACCGCGTGTGTGCGCGTGACATCAAACATTCATATGCCCTAAACCGGAACAATCGTCTCTCTCTCTTTTATCTCATTCCAGAAAATGTAACGTTTTCTTGCTGACCTGTTTCCCCCCGTTATGGTCATTTATGAAGACATAATATTCACTACAATTAACTTGAGTTTGTGCGTTTATCTGTTTCGTAAAATCTCACGTTTGAATTAATATCTGGACTTTTAGGTTGTAGTAGAAAATGGAATGATGCAATGTAATTAAAGACGACTTATTAAATAATGTTTCTTAAAAATTCTAGAATACTAGGCAAGTAATGAGTTTTGTATTTTCAATATTACCACACGTGCTTGTCAAAAAAATGTGATATTTTTATAATCAGAAACATGCCTGACGGGGGGCCACGGGAGAATTCGATTTTATTCGGAGAACTACAATACATAAATACAATTTATTTTCAATATAGAGCAAGTTACGCTACCACTGCGAAGAGACTCACTCTTGCAGCTTGTGCCAATTTACGAGAGCCCGGGGAGGGGGCGGGGGGCAAAAGTAGTAATGAATAAATAAATTAATAAATAAAGGCTTTGAAATGCGAGTGCATCGGATCTTCAAACGGCCCAAGTCCGTTGCCAAGCACAACTTACAAACACACTCCTGCGTCCCGCCGTTTATGAAGTCCTGACGCCTTTCCACGGAAAATTAAATTTGACAAAATAAATGAAAAGCAGAGAGAACCTCGGATGGATTTCAGTTGTTTCTTAACGACGGACATCCTCTTCCTAAACTAAGAGTAAACAGGTTTTAGAATGGATCTTGCTTTTTAAAATATTAAGTAAATAAAAAAAAACGAGTCGTCTTTTATTTGACATAGTTTTGAAGTGATGCTATTACAAATGCAATCCAAATAGCTGAGCGGCGGCAGCAGCAGCAACAACAACATCAATAATAATAATAATAATAATAATAATAATAATAAATAATAATTATGCCAGCATTATTATTTACCGTGATATAAAAAGAAAGTTTTTTATCGTCATCAGTCTTCATGGTGGTGTTGGAATTAATACTCGTACTAATATTTTATTGCAACAAAGTCGTCTTAATATCTAAGAATAAAATACATTTAAGAGAAACATGCAACGTACTTCTACTGTCTTATCGAAATGTTAATATTTAATTGAAAACATCGTTCTTTCGTTTTATTTTGATATAAAATCGTGCTAACTCCCTTGTCTCACAGCGCAGCAGTGGCGTGTCTCCAGTTCCTTAAGGTGCTGTCCCTTTTTTCCTGAGCACGTGTAATCTTATCGTTTCAATAATGACAGACTCCTTAATAGTAAACATGTACTTTACTTGTTTGACAGCCTCGCTCTGTCCGCCCTCTTCGCCGCGGGATGTTACTCACGTTGCCGGTCAAATGCCTGCTGTAACGCGGCAGCTGGACGCGAGCCGTCACCGCGCGGAGCCCGAGAGCGAGACAAGCTGCAAAGATAATAACTGCCAGTGGCTGGGTAGCGAGGAGCCGGTGCGGGAGCATGTGCGAGGCGGTACAGCGCTAACATGCTCCATAAGTGATCATGGAAACTGTACCCGCAAAACAAACATGTGTTTCAACTTTGGTTGCGAGGCGGCTTTTACACGGCGAATTGCATCGGATCAACCGACGGTGGAGAGTCCGATTCAAGCTCCTTCATCTCAATGATGTCATGAGATGAAATCATTTAGAAGGATGACAATTCAACGAAAGGGAGGAAACGCGCAATTAAAACAAAATTAAATTTAATAAAACAAATTCATGCCGTGGATATATTATACGTATAGGCCTACCGGATATTATTTGATATAGTTTCAAAGCATATTATTTTGTTATTCAATAATTCCTTCACTCAAAATGTAGCTGTATTAAATGGCACGGTTAGGGTTAGGTGGAGTTAGATGATTCATTACTGATCACTGATCATTCGTAATACTTATTCACGCTTAACTTTAAAATACAAATGCGATTGACCTCACTAGATCGCAGGCAACCTAAGCGTAAACAGAACTAACTTTTAAACTTACTTTTTTCGTACGAATTTAATGTAACGTGCATGAGTTTCATTACCCAGAGCTGCGCAAAAAAATGAATTTAGTTGCGCCTGTTCGATCGTATGACAGGATAGTGTTTGTCTACACTTTTCCGCTCGAATGTTTCATTCATTATTCATCATAAAGATCATAAAGAATCTTAAAAGCTTTGTTTATGAGTGGTGAGGAAATGTAGCTTTTAAACTGTGTATTTCAGCTTCCTGTGCCATCTGAAAATGATTTCCCGCGGTACTATAAGCGTAACCCCGGGCACACAGAAATATATACTTTCTTCTAACTGACAGACTCTCCAAAAGTGTACAATCCAGGATTTGTTTGGATAAATTCTCCGTCTGTGTTATCTAAAATCTCCGAGGGCCCACAGGAGATATACCTCATCAAATCAAATTCGAATCTAAATTTAAATTATTCGCCTCACTTGGTGGTTTCAAATATAAAACAAAGAAAATGTTTTAATTACAAAAAGAGAGTGGGAAAAAACTGCTGGCACTCCGAAGTGCAGTGACAGCTGTGTTTTGTGCCCCTTTCACTACTTCTCCAAGTTGGACAAACTGAAAAGAAAAACAAAAATTAGAGATAATTGTCTGTGTCCAAACACACGAATCGGGCCGCTGTTTTGTTGAGTCGCCCGGCTTGTGAAGAGATCTCCCAGTAGGCGATCTCTCTCTCGCGGATGACCTCTTGTTTGAGCCTCGGAGTAATAGACAACAATGAACACTGAAAAGCGAGCAGATGGGCAACAATTTTCTCTCTTCTCCTTCCCCTTACAGGGCAAACTTATATTTAACAGCGCGCTGCGCTCACTTTCAAATTGCAGTTTCTGACAGAAGCATTCTTAAACCGCGATAATTGCCTTCTGCTGACTTAAATCCGCTGAATACCTATAAATATTGTATGTCATAACCTTAACGTAATCACATTGACAAACGTCGGGAATCTGTTAGAATTATTTCTTCGTTTAGATAATGTTGGTTTGTCATCTATCTTTTTATGTTCTGTAAGCTCTTATTACGAAATTTTGCTGAACGAACGACATTATAATATTTATTATATTAATTATATTTAAAGTGGTATTTAAATGTAATGTTAAACTGGTCGTTGTTCACTGAATTCTATATATTACTGCCGCTATTTTGAAAACATGCAAAGAATTTTAATAATTTTAATAGGAAAAAATTTAATTGCAAGAGGGTGAACTTAGATTAACGAAAATCTGATGACTTTTTAATTTTTTTAAATTTAGGAAATCTACGAAATAATCGTAATTCAGCAGTTAAACGCGGAACAACGTTTTGCGTTTCTCGCGGGGGTTTTAATTTTCGAAGAGAACTGGACTTACGTAACGTTACTTTTTTTTATCGGTGCTTCTTAAAGGCTGCTTCTGTACCTCACAGTTTTTTCGGAGAAAGTTCGGTTCCTCTTGGGTCCAGCTCTTCAAATTGCGTAACTGTGACTTCTGCGACCCCAAAAGTGTTTTTAACGCAGGGCGTTAATAATTCGATTAGACGCTTTTTGTCTAACATGCAAAGCCTGAGTCGTAAAGTTATTGTTTTGTTGCAAAAAATAGATAATTTTAAATTAATTAATATATAGTTAAGGTGGCGTTAATGTTCGGGTGACATTTAATGCAGTCCTCTGGGTATTTTAGCATGTATGTAGCCGATGTGTACGCGAGACATCTGTCATACGTGTAGCATGTAGGTAGGCCTTTGAAGGATCCCGGGCTGAAAAGAAACCCTCGAGTCTCGTATCCACCACCCATCCACGCCACGCAGGGAACCGAGTCCACGGCAGCATATTGGCCAACAAAGCCGCGCGCCGCTGGGGCTACCCTGGTCTGAGCCTGGAAGGCAGCGGTTCGTGTGATGACACAGAGGGGGGCAACGGGGCCGGTTCCTCACTGCATTAGGCAGTAATGGGTTTGGGATGACCTAAACGATTTGTTGACTGGGACAATAAATCTGTTGTGTGTTTCTTGGCATACTGAGGGAGGGATTACAAGTTGTCGCACAAAGGAATGCAAATTGCAAGCCAAACTCTGAGAGAGAGCTTAGAAGAGGCCACCATTCTCCGCATTTGTGTGGATCCCCGAGTCTTTTTCTCTATTTTATGTTTTTTCTATTAGTCTTAATAACTGTGAAGGGTCTGAAAGTAGTCACTGTATTCATCTCAAATCAATGGATTACCAACTCCGACCCCTACAGACCTTGAGATTTGCATTCTATTGAATTATCGACGGTATGAGGTGACCAGGAGAACAATGTCGTTCGTCGTTGTTAAGTGTGTTTTTGAAAAACAGCCGGTCCACATTCTGTTCATATTCTGGTCTCTACATGCATATAGCACAGGAACAAGTAGACAACCACTTTTAAGGAACTTGGGCTTTGATATGACAGGCGCGACGAGGGTGAAAGTATTACAAGCAATACATTCTTCCTGTTTTGTTATACAGAAATAAATCCAGAGATCCATTAGGTAATGTGCGAAGCTTTGCTTCACAATCCCATTTTTATGGGCTGTTTATCCACTTTATACGAAAGAATTTACCTGTTACAAGTTTCGCATAGTTACGGCTACGGTGCGAATTAATGGTGACCATCCATCCGTCTATATATCCGTATTCTCTCTCACAGTTAAGGTTATGCGGTCCTGTTTAAGTCATAACCGCTAGTAAATCTAAACATATTTATCTTATTTTTAATACGATGGATTTCTGTTCTATTCTGGCATTATTTTCAAATTATATTATTATTATATTTAACTTAATGTCATTGATAAAGACTTAAAGGAGAGAGCTGTTCTCCGATTTTTTAAAAACAAGGGCTTTAATGAGGATTATCACGCGGCATATGTAATAAATGTATCAATAAACATTATTGTTGGGGCAGCAGTAATAGCCTATCAGTACCAATACTGCTGCGGTTCTAAATTTTTCCTTCATTCATCGAAGAGAACCTGCAATCACTACCTCCTTCTAGTGGCTAAGGGACGCAACGCAGGTGCGGGGGCAACGATTTTGCTCAAATTACTATTACCGTATCACTAATGTATAAAGTGAAGGCTAATTTTTTTCGTGATTTTTTATTACAATCCCTCCGAAATTATGGCTTCATCTCGATGTTATTAATAAACCAAAGAGGGAAATCATTTAGAAATCTTATGCATATTTCTAATAATTGAAATACTAATTGATTACGGATTACGCATTTATTCCAGGAGAATGACTTTATCTTCTGCTCGACTGCATTGATTAAAATGAATTCTGACGAGACCCCGTTAATAGCGGCGTTTGGCTTAAGATCCCGCAAAGCACTAATGAACCAGATATCGGGGCTATTTGTATAGCAGCGTTTTTTTTTCAAACAGCATTTAGCGGTGCCTTAAAGTTGTCATAACTGAGGGTACCAAAGGGATTTTACTTAAACATTCATCTTACACAAAATCATATGTCTAATTTTCTTTATTGGTATCCCTTCGTTAAATAGAATTGGATATTAGGCCTATTTAAAAGGTTTATATGTGTTTACACCTCTGAAAAGGTCACCGAAATATTCACGTTCATTGTCTAATATATGATGCAATTTATTTACTTAAGTCGGACGGTTTTGGGACACGACCCATGCATTTGGACGCTCCTATCCCCCGGGTCCCGCTTGGGGCCTGTCTGTACCTGGCGTCCTCCTGATTCCCTCCGCAGAGGACATCACTTTCATAGAAAGTCCGCCTTCCGTCAGAGATATTGCGGGCGTGGGTGCGCCTCCCTTATAGCTGCTGTGCGGGGCGTGAATGTTTTGCGGGAGTGGACACGCCGCTGTATCGGGCTGAGCTGTGCAGTTCGCCCTGGGAATCGCGCCTCCCAGGGTCTGCATCCCCGTGTCCTTCCCTCCTTCTTCCAGGAGTTTCGGGAGGCGTGCACGTGCTTTAATTAAAAAACAACAACATTATGTTAGCGCAGCTAAAAGAGGGGCAGGCAGCACCCTCCTTGCTGGACGGCGAGCGCCAAGGCAGTCATCCAACCCAGAAAAAGCCCTTCTGTAATCGGGCAGGGGTGCATTTCCCAAAAGCACAGCTAAGAACTACGACAGCAGCTCACATAGTTTTAACTATGCAACAGAATGCGCGAAACTACGTACAGTACGTTGATAACTGGGAATTTTGGGAAAGCGCCCCAGGCTGAGAAACGTCACGCCAGACCATTTCCTGCAGAATAGCAATACTTTCAAACCCCCATATTTTTTTTCCCCCTGAGTTCTCACTTGAAGGTTTGCCTAATACCAAAGACCAACATCTTCAAGTGAAGCTTAAAAAGACCCACAACGACACATCGCCATAACGCCGGCTCGTAAACATGCAGGCGGCCGCTTTATTCATTCCCGTCTGCCTGAGAGATGGAAAAAAAATACGTTTCCCGGTGAGAAAACATCCCCCACCCCGTCTGAAGGTACAAGAAATGATTCATTTAGCACTCTCCGCTTTGGTAATTATGAATCTTTTCAGCGAGATGACACCATGGTTTCTAACTGGCTTAGCGCGTTTCTACGAGCTCGAGAGCAGTTTGGCTGCAACATTGATTAGTATAGATTACTACACCATAGCGGGCTATGCCACTGGGCAGACCCATCCAAGAAACCCTTCATGAGCAATGGAACAATGACCAGCTGGCTTGAGGAAGGACCATGTCCGCCAGAAAATGTATACAGTAAGTTGCCAGGGTAACCCTGTTAGCAGAATGCAGATCAGCCCAGATGCTCTAGTGTTACCCACAATTCTGTGTGATTACTGGCACTTTCATATACAGAGAGGCAGGTGGGAGTGACAATCAGCCCCTAACCATTGCGGAGTTTTTATTTTTTTTAATTCTGAATTGATCAATTTGCCTCTTTTTCTTTTTTGACTTCCACTCAGGGATTGCAGGGCCCCATAAAACCGCTTACTTACCGTAGTGCCGGTACGGCGGCGGAGAGGTCAGTGTTATCCAAACACACCCATCCGGCTATTTGCTATAGCACCCTCCATCCGGCAGGAAGCTGGAGAAATCAGCCCGTCTCTTCAATCAGGCCGCGAGCGGCGGGGCGAATGCATAATGACATGGGTGGCGTGGCGGAATCGGGGCCTGGAACAATGACGGGGGGGGGGCCGAGGAAAAAAAGCCGGCCTTATTGATGTCTACGGCCTCTATTTTGCTTGTCTTGTTGTCTGTTTACAGATGGAAACAAACAAGGGGGCGGCGAAGGTGAGACGATGGAGTGTGGGGGCGCTCGCCGGTGGAGGAGGAGGCTGCCTGGGCGCATGTGCGCTTTGTGATGCCGCTGTGACACCCAGGATGCATCAGCACCGGTCGAGCTCCGCGTTCCACTAGCCTGTTAGCGGTCGGTAGCCGCGTGCGGCTAATCCTCTTTGCTCTTCCCTGTCAGGGGTTCACCTTGAGAGTGGAAAGCCCCGCAGGCGTCCTCCCAGGTGCCTGTTTGCTCAGCACCCAGACAGACACTGGTTACTGCCACAGACCTTTGACCACATTAACTCGTTTTATTTTTATTACGGGTTCGGTTCTCACGCGGCCCTTATCGTCTCAGCGTGAAAAGGCTGCTGCGGGCGGACCTGGGCTGATCCACAGCTCGAGTCTGGGCTGCCGCTAAGGACAGACAGACACTGCGGTGACAGAAAGTCAGGAGGAAGGAGGGCAAGACTGACAAAGGGATATTAAAATGGGAGGTCTGAGGAGGAGGATCTTGGGCAGAGATGGTGGTGGGGGGGTGTGTTCAAAGCGAGACGCCGGCAAAGTCCCATCCCCACTTCAGATTGTTTCTGTCCCTCGTCCCCAATAAAAGGCCCAGGGTGGCTTTAAACCCAGGAGACCCAGAGTGGCCGCCACAGCTTTGGGCAAACAGGACATTTTACGAGGCAGCCCTGCAATCAGCCATTACCTCGACTATTGAATTTTAAGTGCAGGCTGGCCTTGGAGTTACCTGGATACACCTGAGACTGGGTGATAAAAACAGGCCTCTGGGCAAATGCAGAGGCTCATATCCCATCATCCTCCTCTCCTGCCACATCTGTCCCTCAGCATCTGCCTCTGCCCGCCCCCCCGATCAGCAACATGACATATTTAAAAACAGCCGCTGCTCACTGCTGCTGCTTCCGTTGTCTTATTCGCCTGTGGTGTATCGGCTTTTGTTGCCACGTTAGCCTGGTTGCTAAGCAGAATGAGAAACAAATTATTTAAATTCCGCTCTCATTTTTGACCTTAACGCACACATGTGTTTGGGGGTGTGCATGAGCATGGTGTGTCTGTATATGTGTGTGTGCGTGTGGCACTGGGTGTGTGCATGGGTGTGCGTGCACAAGCGTGCCACGTGTGTGTATGTGTGTGTATGAGTGGACCGTGTAAATTTGTGTGTTGCTGAGCGGGGCACATGTGTGTGTGTGTGTGTTTGTCCTCAAAGCATTTAGCCTCAGTTTGCCAAGCTGTCACTCCCCCCGCCCCCCCGAACTGTCCTATTAACAGTGTTTGAGGAGCACTGAGCCAGACCCAGCTGACCTCCACCTTCTCCCTGACCTCCAGTGGTCTCCCTGGGGGGTAGGAGGCAGGACGACCAAAAAGGGGGCGGGGGCGGGGGGGGGGGGGGGGGGCGGG
>JAODJW010000033.1:3957040-3968732 GCA_026777045.1 Hyperopisus bebe | reverse complement strand
CTCCGAGCAAACACGGTCAAACAGACAAACACCTTTCTGTCTCTGTCTCCACATCGCTTCCTCTCTGTGCCCCCACCCTCCTGACTGCTCTACACCCCATCCACGGGAGACCCTGCCTTTCAAATCCCCCCCTTCCTTTCATGTAATAAAATCACCCCATCCCCGAATGAGATTTATGAAGGGGTTTGCTCTCACACGTTGCGTTCGGGATAAAATATTCAAACCGTACCCCGGTTATGACCCCAGCGGCGTGAGGTATTTGCTGTGTGGCGCGCAAACACAAGTACGTTTTAACGCGGAGCACTTACAAAGACACGGCGTGATTAGTGTAATTGCAACTCTTTTTTTGGTGCACAGTTCAGTAGGTTTATGTTTCTACGCTCTTAGTGTCAGCAGCGAGCTGCCATTCTTAATCAGAGCTGGAAACCTCTCGCCATAGATCAGCTTTTGGGTCGGACGATGATTCGCGGCTTGTTGTCGCCAGCAGACTGAGGTATCTGCTATGAAGAGGAGGGCTGATGTGTCCCGGGCCGAGTGACATTTGTTTTTTCTCGATCTGCTCTCCCCGCCGAGGCCTGATGTGCGCGTGATTAGCATATTTCATTACCACGCGTGCTAACTGGGCAGCATCAAAGCCACTGGCTAACAGCACTGGACACGGCTATTCCAGTGTTTTCTGCGAGAACGAATTCGCCGCCGTCTGTTTTTGAGGGCGCCCTCTCTGGCGCGCCGCCGCCGATATCAAAGAGAACCCTCCGCACATGTGAAGTGCCCCCTCCTGGGGCCCGAAACGTCACGAAAACCTGTGAAACGCCACTTTCGCCTGAACGCCGCCGAGCGCCGACAGCCCGCCGCCCCCCAGTCGCTCCGACACCGAGGTTAACAAATAACTATTTCGCCGCTAAGTGGCACCATGCCAATGTATAGGTTTGTGGCTGATGCCATGCTTTGTGGACACGCTGGAGCAGGTATACAAACACAAACCCCCCCCCCGGAAGATGTGCGGACCCATGATGGCGATGATGCACAGCCCCCTGTGTGTGACGTGTGTCTTCATGAGGTTCATAATAAGTTTAATTATCAGCCCCGCCTTCTAAATTCACCCCCACCCCAACCACCCCAGTTCAATTCAATTCAATTCCAGTTCAATTCATTTCATTCACTAAAAATGATTTAGGCCAAAGTCTTCATGTATAAGAACAGCAAGGAAATTGTTAGACTCCTGCATGTCAACATGCAGCTATCTGAGGTGCCTGTTTCTGATTGGCCAAGGTCAGACTCAGCCAAGGTCAAGCAGATCCTATTGGCTCTACCATACTACTAACCTTAACATGTCTGGGACAGCCCATCACTGTGCTAAACACAGCTAACATCCTGAACGGTACCAACAGCACGGTGGCAATGCAGACGTCACGTCTGGCTCCCCAATCTGCGGGCTGAACGAGCTCCGTCGGTGACACGCTGAACGTGGCGTTACAGGCTTTGCGGCGGACTGAAGCCCACCTCACTGACCAGCGCCAAACCACAGACCCTCTAATGCAGTGTTTCCCAATCCGGTCCTCGGAGACCTACAGACGGTCCAATTTTTGCTCCCTTCCAGCTCCCAGTAGGAGCAAAAACATGGACTGTCTGTGGGTCCCCAAGGACCGGATTGGGAAACGCTGCTCTAATGACATGGGGCCCAATTTGAGGACCTGCTGATGCCGTCACATCACCAGAGAACAGCCGGATTATCACCTGGGATAATCTGTAAAATGGGGGCATCACTGTCCCGGCCTCAGCAAGACACAATGCCGGATTTTCCCGAGTTAATGCTCAACAGTATAAACGGCTCAGTTGGTCCCCCTAGATAAAGCTGGCAGGCAAACTGAGCCGCATAATTATGGATTTTTCAGAAGTTTTAGGTCCTGTTTTATATACAGACCTAACATCTGAGCAGGTAGGTTGTGTAAAAATGTAATGAATGGATTAGTAAATGCTATTCAGTCTTGTTCGTGTTTATCATAGACAAACGTTTTGATGGTAGCTCAGAGGAGGACGGTTATGGTTTATGTAAATATGAGGTGCATAGTAGGTTTGAGGAGCTTGAAGACAAAGTCAGCTGTTCAAATCCTCCTTGATCCACCCATTATTTAAAGTGTCAAAGCCCTTCAAGGCCTGTACCCTTTTTTCCATGGCCTCTGTCCCTCTCAACCCAGCAGCACTCTGATGAACGCACACAAATGATTTGGTGCCATTTTAATCCAAAGCCATCATCTGCAGTGTATACCCTTTATAGCAGGATAATTACTGAAGGGATTCGGCTTAATTACCTCACTCAGAGGAGCACACAGCACTGGCCCCTCTGGGCTGTGAACCCATAACCCACTGGATACACATCCAGTGCCACCTGCTGCTGGGCTTCCTGTCTTTCTCCCCCTGGACCCGTTCAGCTCAGGTTTTCCTCCCCCCCACCCCAAGGTCACCTCTACATGCAACGATGGCTCTCCAAGGTCAGGTGCCTCTGTTTTCTCTCTGAAGTGGGCTCTAGACTCAGCTACAAATGAGTGTTTCAGAGCATCACTGAAAGGTGACACGTCTTCCAGAAGAAGCCACACACAAGTTCCTGTAGCTCAACAAAGAGAGCATTGTAGTGACAATGAAAAGGTTGTGGGTTCAAATCCCAGACAGCATGTCCAAATTATTACTCTTCCATCTACTGTAAGTTGTTCTGGCTAAAGATTTCAGTAGTAGCCATCTCTCTAACCCTGAGAATAAGACATAACTTTTCAATAATACGTTCTTTGCATTCTCTGCCTCAGACAACATATAAAATAATAGTGTATTGAAACTTCAACTCCATAAAATGCTGCCTTAGGTGACAGCTTGATGGACTGGTATCCAGTGCCAGGCATCCCAGCTGGCCTCTGTTTCCTGGGATCTGCTGCCAGCTCAGTTATGGGAGCTGGATGGAAGGATGAGAACTATAACACTGATTATCTGCTTGGCGATATCCATAATCTTTACATTCAGGCGATATCCATAATCTTTACATTCAGGCGATATCCATAATCTTTACATTCATACACATATTGATTTGCTATTCCAAAGACAGGTACGCAGAATGATCCTTAATTTACACTATTGCTACTATCGGCAAATGTAACACATATCAATTAATACTTGTGCTTATTTGCAGTAACTCCAGTTGATACAGTCAGGAATTGCTGTTTGTTTAATTTTAGTTAATGCTTAAATCTTTGTTTTGTGTTTCAAGTTTACTATTAATGAGCTAAAATAATATGGTAACATTCTGAGGAAACGTCACCAGCCCCATAAATAAATTGCTGGTTGTAAGAAGATAGATTTTGAAAGCCATTGTGTTCATTTGTATCATATGTAATACAGAGTTAACTGTTTCATTTGATTGATAGATTAACGCCATGAAATCCCCCCCTCCCCATTTAACTAGTATAAAGTTGGTAGGAGAGGAAAGGCATTGTGTTATTTTGCATCAATTTTAAAAAGGTGTCCTATCTGTGCACCACGTATGATAGATACCAAAGCCTAACTGTATCAACTGACCTCACCCGGTGGTCCGAGGATTGAAAATCGGATTGATTGCCGTATTTCCTTAAATCGGCAGCTATTTTTTTTTTTTTTTTTAAAAAGCACTTAAAGAACGTTAGAGCATCACAAGGGTAACGCTAGAAAGCTGCGTTCGTTTTAGTTTGGTTACCAGCGGTGATTTTAACAACCGTATCGTTTCCGCCAAGTCAGGTCGGGTTTGTTCCGCTTCCTATCCACTCCGAGGCCCCTGGGCCTTTGCCAGCCTTAACCTTGGATCCCCCCCCCGGAGCCGCTCGCGAGGGGAAAACTGGAAAAGGAGGTGGGGAAAAAAAACTGAGAACCCGGCCGGCGCATTATATGCTTTAACATGGCTGGCAAATCCACGCCGGTTAAACAAACTTAACCTTCATTTTGCGAAACCGAGCGAATCAAAGGGCTGAGAACGACCCGCGCAAGTAATTACCGCCGAGGGAGAGCAACAGAGAAGCGGGGATGAGAGGAGCGGGCGCGGGGAGAGGGGCCGGGAACGGAAAAGGGGAATCATTTAAGAAGATGAAGCATTTTTAATGAGTTTGCCCAGAAATTGATTTTCCGTTCTAATCTTTTATTTATATGCATCCTGAGATCCCTGTCCTGCCCAGCAAAGGGTCAGTCAGCTCTGAACTCTGTCAGTACCCCCACTCCGTCAAACAACACCCCGATGCCCAGGGAAAATGGTATTTTAGCAAAAGCAAACATTGTCCTGTCGTGGCTTAAGGGGCGAAATAGCTGTTTGTTTAAAAACGTGTTCTTTGCTAAGCATGAAACGGTGGAAGCATAAAAAGGTCTTAAAAAGAAAAAAGCAAAAAATTAAACTACGAGACAGAGGACAACGAAAACTATTCATTATGAAGATGTTTGGAATTAATTACGTTAATTACATGTCGCGTTTTTAATGTAGGCCTATGTGTGTGTCATTATTATTACTTAGTGCAAATACGTTGGAAAAACTACAATATCCTAAGTCTCGGGGCGAAATAATTTCCAGCCAAAGCACAATATCAAGAGTCGTTTTCACGGCGCCGACTTTTAAAATTGCAGTCGGACTGGTCTGTGATACGCGGTAGGGATTCTCCGTGGACAGCTTTGGGCGGGGAAAACCGCAATTTTTCCAGTGTCAGTCTGAATATAAACAATGTTATTATTACAACAAATGTAAACAAACATTCTTAGAATATACACATAATAACGACAGTATTAACATTGTTTAAACAGCTAGGCCTATGTTGTTAGTTTTCACAATATAAATTGTAAGTAGTGAAATCACCATTTAAGTAAATCATTTTCATTTATCATTCGAGTCCAATGGATTTTAAATGGATTAACGCCGATCACCAAACGGGCCTATAAACGAAAAACACATGAATATCAGAATATACCTTTTGTTTAAAATAATATGGCGCGGATCTACCCAAACGGGGTACAATCAGACCTCCGGGAAAAAACTTAATAATATGACATCATTGCGAATAAATGCTGTTTTTTTTGATTGCCAGTGTTAAACTTTAAGGCGGGAGAGGGTCGGTTGCATTATGTTTGTGACACAAGTATCATTGCACAAATGCTCATCTTAAGATCGTGCTATGCCTTGTATAACTGATTTGTGTATTACTTTGTTATATGCTTGATTTCTTTGCATGGAAAAAATCAAGACAACAGTTTAACGAAGAACCAAAAATATATGCGAAATTTAACTGAGGATTTTAATTGCGGTCTAGGAACTATCCATGTTTTGGATCTACAAACTAATCGGACTGACTGTCGCGACAATGTGATTTTTAGTTTAATAAAGACATGCTGTTACATCATCAGAGCCTCAGTGATCTCATCCCATATTTTTTAAACATATCATTTTGCATAAAATATTATTGTAGTATTGAGATTATCGTCTCTATCCTAAATAAACACCCCCATTTTAATAATAATGGCTAGTATTTAATACCCACCCTAAAAAGAAAACGATAGCCTAATACAATATAAAATATTTTGAAGACCTACTTTAATATAGAACTATTCTTAGAAAATCGGATTAATTTTTTTTTAATGAAAACAAAGTAATGAATTAAATTAGGAACAGTTTTAGCAACAGCGCTGTAGTCCACACGCTTAACTGACAGTTTACACTTTTTAAATATGGAATCGTAGGGCATTAGTCCTATTATTATTAATATTATTTTATTATTATTATTACATTTTCTCTTTAATATAAGTGTATCTTTTACTCCATCGCGCATGTTTGGCGCAGGACTCTGACACATGTGCTCTCGTTGCCATCTAGCGATATTCCATCAACCTCAACATGCGTCAGAAGTTTCACGCCATTCATCCGCCCAGCTGAATAGAGTTCGCGTTCCTCTCGATCAGGTATGTTCGCCTGCTTTGAATGTGGTCGAGTGTGGGTCAGAGCTTTGAGAGGCGGCCTCCTTTGAATGACAGCTTACCCTTCAGTAAGATGTGATGTGTCTAACTTTCATTGAAAACAGGCCTACAGCTGCCGAGTTGGATTATTCATTTATCTTTACAGAATTTGTAATATATTTCACACCAAACTATCTCTATAACATATACTACTATATTTATAATTCTTAGACTATAGACTGAATACAAAAGAATATGCAGTAAAGTTAAACGCTCGTTTCAGAATAAACGCGGTATCCAGGATTGTTTTGAATTTTGTAATATTTGATATATGCCACTAGAGGGCAGCATAGGATCACTTCTGTCTCAGAGCTAATTGACGTATTTAACGTCAATATAACAGCGAAATTGAAAGCGTCGTTTCTTGCGTTGGGTGTCAACATGCATCTACAAGCGGGAATACACATGTAACAATACATACCAGTACACACCGACGTTTTGCGTAATTGTGTCCTGAGAAATTTGCCGGCGATGCCTGAGCCACGCACCCCTACCCCATGGCTCACGCGCGCCGGCAGCACCAGCGTTTATCGCCACCTCGCGGCTGGGCGCTCCGGTCAGGGAACCCCCGGTGTTAGACGATGGCTTTTGGGATCAAAATTCTCGGGCGTTTCTGTTTATATTTTATTCTTTTATGTAATCAACAAATGCATGAAAATATACTCTCCGAGAAAGAATAAATACACAATATTTCTTTATGAACAAATGCACAATTTACAAAAACCACAAAGGCAGGGCGCTTCTAGAAGACGTCAATAAGTTGTTACGGTCATTAGTAGAATTACATTATTATTATTATTATTATTATTATTATTATTATTATTTACATTTGATAGACACATTAAAATTTAGAATTCAGTCTCTCTCTCTCTGCATATTAATTATATATTTTTTTAATTATTACTATGCCTTTCCAGAGATTTGTAGTCTTTTTTAAATACACCGCTCTGTTTTGCCTTGGCCACTGCATTTGTGGGACAAACTCAGTCTTCATTTTGCCTTTATAAACACACTTACGTAAGTCATCATCAGTATCACTATTATTGCTGTCTGATTAGAGAGGAACTGCTCAGCAAGGTAAGTAAGGTAGGCAGGCATGGTGCTTGAAAAGCCTTCTTCTGTACTACAGTCTGACTCCGTGTTGAGAGGAAGCTGCTGGAACGGTCCACAGGCACGAAGCTGGAGTGTATCTTTGGTTTTCTAAGGTGGGAAGTGGTCTGTATGAAAGATCCCTGGCATTCTTGGGCTTGACATTAATGTATTCAGTTCCCATACAGGTTTTGGGCAGTTAGCACCTAGAAGTGAGAATGGCTCCCCCTTGGGGTCAGGAGGTGAATGACATGTGCAGAACCAGGCAGGTTATTAGGCAGGTGAGGGTGTGGCCAGTGTCACGCGAGGCCAAGTTCAGCGGGGCGAGGGGCGTGGCCGAGCTGGCAGGACGTTCCCAGGGGGTGCCGGCAGTCCGGCGTCGCTGCTCCTGCTGCGTCAGGGGGGGCTCCACCGTCACATAGCCGTTCGTTATCCTGATGTTGGCCAAGGGAGTAGTGCTGCTCAAAGACAAGCGGACAAACAGGATCGGTGATAATGAAACACAGACACGCAGAGAGGAGTTTATTTTCACGTCCTGCCTCAGATTGTTATTCTAACTTTCCCGCTAAGCTATCATGTCTTCCAACAAAGTGACGGCCAGTTCTGCGCATTTATATGGGACGCGTGCTGGATTGTTTACAGGAAGTATTGCAGTTAGGCACTACAACAAAAAAATCCTTGTGGGATTAAAACCAGTCCCCTACCCTCCACTGCCCCCACCATCCCAACACGGCCTTATCCGGCTGTCAGCCTGCCCTTATGGGCAGGGCCTCACCTGGCCTCCATGCGGACCCACAGGTCGCTGAAGAGCCGGGGCCGGCTGTGGGTTCGCTGCTGCTTCCGGGGCCGTTTCTGCCGCCCAAACTCCTCCAGCTGGCTCAGGCTGTCGGGCAGCAGCAGCTGAGGCAGGCCGTCCCGGCCCTCTCCGGGCCCCGGGGAGCCGCTCTCCCAGCCCGGGGGGTCGTCGGTGGCAACCGTGTCCCCCTCCATGCCGGGGCCCGCCGTGACCTCCTCGGAGTTGGCTGGATACCTGAGGCACATAAGTTTGGGAAGACGGAGAGCAGAGTGAGAGGGGAACATCGTTGTGGAAGCGGGCGGAACCATGCCAAGAGACGCCATTGGTGAAATGCCCCAAGAGGGCGGGACCACGCCAAGAGACACCATTGGTGAGACGCCCCAAGAGGGCGGGACCATGTCAAGAGACGCCATTGGTGAGACGCCCCAAGAGGGTAGGACCATGCCAAGAGACACCATTGGTGACTTATTAGCTGTAGTATGAAGGCAGTGTTTTGCAGCTTTCTTTCAAAGAGCCGTCTGAGTATGTGCCAGTGTAAACCCATGTGATTGTGTGAGGATGTCGCCGTGGTGACACACAGCCAGCACCAACATCAGCCCGTCAAAAGGGGTTTACAAGGTGGAGGAATGTTCCATAATCTAGATGGGTGGGGGTTAGGGCAGGTTCAGATCAACACTGGCTGGCCCTGCGTTAATGGCTTTCCTGGCAGCAGGGAGGACGGGGGAAAGACCGCTGCCATTCCCCCCCCCCAGCTCCACCATCATGTGGCAGCGACTGTTTACCTTGAGGTGCGTAAAATCCTGGCCACCATGATGCAGGCGATACGGGATCCATCATTTGTCTTGGCTGGCTGCTACTGCAGCCAATCAGGAAGGAGGAAATGCCTGTGGGGGTGCAACACCCCCATTTCTGCCAGCTGGGTCTGGGCCGGCGTTACCCAGTGTGCCACCTTTGTGAATAATGTGCACTAAACACCACCCCCCCGGCGATGCCTCACCAGCCCGACTCCCCCACTCCCGTCACGTTTACACGAGACATGGTCAGGCCACGCAGAGACAGACGCTAGCAGAGACGGTCACAGTGTCGGCACTCTGCCATACTGGGAACAATGGGCCGCCTTGCGTTTCCCCGAACCGCTCACAAAGGTCCCCGGGAGCCCGAATGAATCAGCGACAACGGTAATTAGCGGTGAGAGACACAAAAGCGAGGCGCGACTGCAGTGCACTATTAACCGACTCCCCTAATTAAGTCTACGGCATTTTCTCCGCGGGGCGGTAATGACTAATGGCAGTGTTTATGCGGGGGTCAAGCATCCGGCCCCCTGACAAACCAGTAACACTACTGGTTTGCTCTTTCGCAAAAGAGGCTGTGTTTAAATACTTTAGCCCAAAGTCTTCAGGGGGTCGTCTGTCCTGCAGGCCGAGGGGGATTTCTGACATGAGGTCTGACTTGGAAACCGCATCTAAAGTGTCGACCCACCTGACAACAGCAGCCTGCAGATAATCCCCCCAAAGGGGCACTTGACGAAAATCAAGCATTACAGTTTCATTTATCATGGTTCTGTAATTTTCATCTGCATCAAGCCGATGTCTCACAGTGCAGAAGTACGACTCGGGGCCATATAAATCACAGCGAGCACTCTCCGGTGGCCAGAGAGTGATGGCGCTGGGTCCTGTGTGCTCATTGGTCAATTTGAGCACATGTGGAAGTCACAACTCACTCTGTGATTGGCTGTCCTGGGGCCGTGTGTTCCACCTGGTAGCCTTCCTGTCGCAGTATGTCCAGCACGCTGTGGTTCCCCAGGAAGTGGCCTGACAGCGAATGGAGGAGAAACACAGTGGGTCAAGCGGCAGTCATGGAGAACCTTCGTCTGGCAGACGCTTTTATCAAAGGTGACATGCAGTTGAGAAGCCGGAGTCAGTCTCTGGAGAAACTGCAGTGATTTCATGCTGCCAACCAGAGGATTTCAACCCAAAAACCTTCTGATCAGAGCTACAGGTTCTAATTCACTGGGCCACAGTGACCTGGAGAGCAGTGGGGAGGGTGAACGGGGGCAGAGAGCAGCAAATGGGGGGGTAACGGGACAGCGTGCACCTCCAGCTGCTGGGTGCTATGCGTGTGACGTGCTGCAGGTCACACACACACACACACACACACACACACACACACACACATACACACACACAGGTTTGTAAATATACCTTTGTGAGGACTCTCCATTCATTTCTATAGGGAAACCTCTAATCCCACCATAACGACCTTAACCCCTACCCAGCCCTAACCTTAACCATAAGTAACCAAACTAAATACGGGACTTTTGGCATTTTAAGTTTTTTGATTACAGTCACAAATCTTGGTGGGGACCATTTTTCAGGTCCGCACAATGTCAAAACAACAGGGCCCGTATTCACAAAGCATTTTATCTTAGCACTAAGAGTACTCCTAAATCACATTAAAAGTTTTAAAGAGTTTTTTTTCCTAAAACCGATTCACAAAGTGGCTGAGAGGAACTTTTATTTAGGAAGCGAGCCAATTCCTAAGCTAAGCGTAAGACTCCACCAAGCTAAAATAAGTTAAGCTTGACTGCAGTAACCATGGGGACTGGTAGATGAGAGACCAGTATGTGCTGGTGAAAATGTACGCACGACATCCTATAAACACAAATACACTGGAAACCCCTTATAGTGATCACGGTTATAGTGATCAACGGCTTATATCGATCAAAAAGCTTGGGAGAGAATTATTCCTGTACAAATACTGGGTATTTTTATACACAACAACATATGTAAAAGATTAAAACTGGTAATTCTTTTTTTACTGGCCTACTTTGCCTTGCAGTAACCCGTTTGCTTCTGGCTAGGTACCTGAGGCTAATGCTGCGTGCACAGAAAACATGACTGGAAAAAGAAAGTCATTTTCTCTCAATTACGAATATATCGAAGGTTATGATAAACTGCCAAAAGTGAACCAAGAAGATGCAGCAGCGAAACTACAATGCAGTATACTTCATGTAAAGTACTGTACTGTGTTATAGCGAATTTGAATTATACACAGATCAGTAACATTAAAAGCGGCTGAGACGGCTGTACTGTGTTTTGAACGTGTATAAAATTCAGTAAATGACATTGTCCGTTTTCTTACGTTATATCCATATATTAAATAGGCTATACAAATGTCAATTAGATGGTAATCTGCCTGAGACAAAGTAAATGAAAAAATGGTTATAATGATCACTATAAGAGTTTTCCACTGTATACGACTGGGTTGATTTGGTTTGTTGGAGATGTTACTGTATCACTCACCAGCTCCACAACAATCCTTATTCCCTCCCGACTGAGGCCGCATCCTTTGAGGAATTCGGCGTTCGTTTAATGTCTCCATGACGTTGTGATGTGGGTTGGCAGCAGTCGTTTTGCGACTCTTTGCGAGTTGGTCTTAGTGACTTAGTCCTCTCAACCACTTTTTGGTTCAGACTTATGTGTGACTTTTAGCGCTGAGCGGCTTTGTGAATTGCTCTTCGTCAAAAAAAAACTAGGAGTCCCATAATTTTTTAGGAGCTACTGCAGGCAAGTTAGGAGCCACTTTTAGCTTTAAGATGCTTTGTGAAAACGAGCCTAGGTTTTTATTATTTTACGGTGGACATTTGGTCCCCACAATGTAATTTAAACCTGATCCACACACACAGCAGAAGCACGTCAAACACGAGGTCTCCGAGCGGACGCCCATGAAAGGCTTTCTATTTCCAACAGAATCCCCGTCATTCGCTGCGTCACTCATCCCCACAATAACCGCTAATGCCCC
>JAODJW010000033.1:3875335-3891262 GCA_026777045.1 Hyperopisus bebe | reverse complement strand
GTGTACCCCAGCCCTGTGCTGCCTAGAACAGGCTCCAGTCCTCCGCAAGACTTTTCGGAATAAGACACGTGTGAGTTAAAACATCTGCCACAAACCCAACAATAATAAAAGATGGATGTAGTTTTTGATAAATGAAATTTAAAATAGTTCCTGCCATTTGGATTGTGTTGAAGAACACTGGTTTGTAACTACATTCAAAGCGTTAAATTAAGGCAAACAAAGTGTAGCACAGCTGGCTGCCCAGGAAACGCAAAACAGAATTTCCATTCAAGCCCATAGCTGGAGTCTTGGTTTTGTGTTATCAATTATTTCAAATTCATTTTTAATGAAATGCCCGAGTGCCTGCAATATGTTACAGAGGCTAAAAGGGGACTTTTATGCTCTGTAACATGTCGCAGAGGAGGGATGCAGTCCTCTTCTCTTCCAATGGGGGGGGGGGGTGTTTGTTCACCGTCCTCTGGGCTTGGAGAACGGCTTCTGCTTTCTTTAATTAAGGCTTCCTCTCCACACATATTTGTAAAAATGTGTCATATTTCCCAAACTGCACTCCAGTGAGTTCAGCTGATTTCGTAATAAATGTGCTTTAAATGAGTTCAGTATATTTCTCATTTTTGTGAAATTATACAAATTAAGAAAATATAAAATAGTTATGAGTCTGAATGTAGATGGGGTGAATCATACAGGCTGGAAAGCCGCAAGGTATAAAGGGAAATATATTTTTAACCAAAATGTTGCTGTAAAAAGCATAAATTATACTATATCAGTTCTTCACAACCCAGCCCTTGGGGACCCCCTGACAGTCCACGTTTTTGCTCCCTCCCAGCTCCCAGACAATTACAAACACTGAATACCAGTGATGGCAGAATGAAGCTTCATGAACCATTTGCTGTATTTTTCTGACACCACTAGATGGTGCTCTCTGTTCAAAAAAAGGGAATAAAGCATGCCCCAGCAAGAGCACCCTCTAGTGGGGTCAGAAAATACAGAAAATGGTTTGTGAAGCTTCTTTGAATACCTGGTACAGATACGCTGGGAGCTAAGAGGGAGCCAAAACGTGAACTGTCTAGGGGTCCCCGAGAACTGGATTGGGAGACACCGTACTATGTAATTCTGGATAATTCTGGATAAATGTTGCTAAGCAACCGACATGATTAATAATGAGAGCATGGTGCACCTGCAGAATCGGGGCCTTGCAATAGCCACAGCGAGGAGAGAAGAGGTTCTGGTAGTCCTTCTGGCAATAGGCCTCCCCCTCCCTCTCGAAAAAGCCAGTGGTGCCCAGCTCCACGCTACAGATCAGGCAGACAAAGTGCTCCGGGTGCCACACCTGCCCCAGGGCCGTGATGAACTGCAGGACAGCAGGGGACAGCAGAGAGTGGGGGCAAATTGAAGATAGACATATTACAGACAGGTTTCAATATAAGGAAAGAGAAGAAGAAGTAATCATTCTTTGTGAATAATGACCAAAATCACACGATCTCTCCTTTCTCATTCCTATCCTGTACATATGGTCCTTTGGTAATGTTACCAAGCCAATTTATCATTTTAATTTATCGACTTAAGATGTCTGAACTGTCTTTTCTGTACATTTGTTATTTCTATTGTGTTTGCATGTTTTTGCATATACTGTACTGTAAAGTGTTTCTCCTGTGTGTCTTGTGACATTGTCCTGTACTTACTGTTCGGGACTAAGCCGAAACCACATTTGATACACATTGACAACAAAGTATCAAAGTTCTGGACAGTAATAGTGGCACACCTTTCCCACAATGCACTTCCCACAGGATGCACAATGGCCCTTGGCTGAGGTCTGCACTCCCATCTTCTCCATATCGGAGGCCAGTCTGCCTAAGAGATCATCTATGGAGGCCCCGGCTTTGCTGGGTTTCACCTCCGTGTTGGATGCATTGTCACATGTGCCCAACACGCTGTCCTTTCCTCCCTTCGCTTGTCCCTCATCCACTCCCTTCCTCTCCTTCTTCTCCCCCTCCTGTCCCGATTTTGGAACGAGTGGGGATGGTGCTGAGGTTGTGGGAGAATCGCAGAGCTACGGACAAGAAAGAGCTGAGGAATCATTCCAGCCTGGTACAGAATACAAACCCTGCCTGCAAACCCGGAACGACGGGCACAAAAACTGCGAAGCAAGTCCGATGACCCGAAACAGGCATTTCATTGTTATTCTGAGGAAAGTTGGAGCTAAGAGCTCCCCCTGTTGGCCAGTCGAGCAAAGGCTGAGAATCCAAGCACTAATTACGAATGAGGCTGCAGACTCACGAATTAACCCTCTGGAGTCCGCATCCGGGATAAAACAGAAATCTTGCCAAACCGTGTAAAAAAAACTCTGCAAGTTTTTTTGTCACAGACGCATAAAAAAACACGCCCAGAAACCTTAAATTGTCTATGTGATTCCTCTTACCAGTTTGTCATGCATTTCCTTATTCCAAGACAACATTCTATTTATTTGTTTCATCTTCCAAAAAATACAAGCAAATACTATCATTTTAAACTTGAGATTAATTATGATTAATCACATTGTGTTATTGTGGTTAACTGGCTTAATTATTTTTAATTGATCGAATCACTAAAAAAAATATAAACTTTACCCCTTGTTCCAGGCCCAGAAGGTGCTGCATAATGGAGTCCAGCTCCGTTGTGGCCGAGCCAGGGCTCAAAGGCGTGGTCCCTATCTGGTCCGGGATTTGGCTGGCACAAGGGGGTAGGTGTAGAAGACAGTAGGAGGTGAGTTAAGGATGAGATGGGGGGAAGGGCTGAAATTAAGGTCTTGATGAAGCTGAAATTCGGCAGTGGTTGAAACGAATGCTGAATGAGCCGACGTTGGTCAGAGAGTTGGGGGTAAGGGCCATGAATGTTGGGGGGGAAACCGGGAGGCGGGGGAAGAGGAAGGGGATGGAAAGCAGGAACCCCCAGACAGCAGAGCTGGGGAACCTGATCCATGGAGGGCTGATGTGGGGGTGGGATTTTAGGATGACCCCTCAATAGGCCATTAATAAAGCAGTGATTCGCAACTCCAGTCCTGGAGACCTACTGCTATTGGCTGATTGAGAGGTCATCCCACAAACCTGCCTCCACACCGGAAACTCCATGGATGAGATTCCCCACCCCAGCTGTAGATTCTGCACCTGTAGACGTGGACGCTGGATGTATCCTTGGCTGGCAGTTTGGTGGTGTACACTGGAGTGATCTGGGGATAAAAACACACAGAGGATTCTACCCACACAGACATCTACTCGATCATCCCAAATGAAGGCTCCTCCCCCCTAAATACAGCACTGAATAGTATAATCTCGGTTTACCTGCCCAGGCTTACTGCTTGCTTCTCCAGTCCCAGTTACTCCCACACTAGCCTGAGGAACAGCATCTGCACCCTGGGAAGACGTCCGGGACAGTTCCTCCAGAAGGAAGTCTGTGAAATTGTAACCAGTGCTCTGAATGACATTTTACATACACATTTATTCATAAACATGCATCATGGTTAATAACCAATAATAAAGAGACTTGTTTTTTGTACTTTATTAGGCATTGAAACAATTACTGCTTAGGCTCAGGTTCTACTTTCCAAATAGGGCCTTGGACTATAGGGAGATCCTGTACAGTAGTGATGGACAAATGATGCTTCTTGAACCATTGGCTGTATTTTCGGACCCCACTAGATGGTGCTCTTGGTTTACATTCAGTATACTCTGAGCCTTTTTTTGAACAGAGAGCCCCATCTAGTGGTCTCAGAAAATACAGCTAATGGTTCATGAAGCTTCATTCAGCCATTACTACCTTATAGGAATGCGCCTGCATCTTCTCTACATACGTTAAATTCTACTTAACATGCTGCTTTAAGGTTTATGGCAGGGTGCTAATATGATATTCATCATTGTATTCTTTATGAGAAGGTAGGTTCACTTTGGAAATGCATAGGCAACTTCTTTGGCTTTTAATAATGTATGATTGGCTCCTTGCCTCCTTATTTGACCATCTACCTGAACATTCCCAGTGTGCCCAGTGTTGGTACCTATTTCCTGTGCTCTAGCGATCATTTACGTTTGCTAGTTCCCAAAGTTCCCACCACGTTTGCTGAGGCCAATTTGATGTTGTCTGATCTGGTTACATTGAATATGCTCCAAACGACTTCAAGACCTCTCACACTGGATGCGTTTAAGTCTATGTTGATGAGGGTATTAAGACTTGAATTAGGTTCATGCCATTGTTTTTAAATGCACTGTTTTAATTGTGGTAATATTTAAATTTGTTTTATTGTATGTTTTTGTTGTCTGTGTTAATGGTTTTTTTCTGCTATCACACGACTTTCGACCAGGGTCATCTTGATCTCCAAAGGTCTCCAGAGGTGAAAAGTTCAGGTCCAGAAAGTACAAATTGCAGATCAAGATTTTGTTTCACCCAACCAGTTGAGTATAAAGAGTCACAGTCACAGAGTCCTCAACTGGTCGGTTGAAACAAAATCTTGGTCTGGAATTTGTACTTTCTGGACCTAAACTTTCCACCTCTGAAGGTATCCCTGCTTAGAAAATACCAGCAAACAAACAAACAAATGTATTTCTTTATATACTTGAGTCATTGTGGAGTTTTTCCTGACCGATGTGTTTGCTGATTCCTCCATTCCTGGTGGTCAGACTGACAGCCAATGGCTATCGCTCTCAGTACAAGCATAGATTCTCCACGCAGGATTAGAATGAATTCACCCTGTGCTGTACCCTGTACCCTGCATGCTGGAAAGGTACAGGAATACCACTCTGCTCTGCTGTTTTGATTATACTCAAGCACGTGCATTACCTAAGACAACCCCCCCTTTCCGTTCTCACTGCAAGGTGCAATATGCCTGCACTGTCAAACTGTGCTCTGGTTTATTTCTGCTTCCTGAGGAAACAACCCATAGCCACGGCTCATGCAGCAGAAGTGAGACTCTGACACAGATGACTAAATGCCTTCCATTACTCAAAAACAGCTTCGGGCTGCCAATCCTGAAACACTTTACCGATAACTCATGTCACGGTTAATGTATCTCTAAAAATTCTTTTTATACCAGGCTTCTGAGACTGTTTTACACTGCATCACTGCATTTACCACACAGCAGCAGTGAAAAGGGCGTTACATAAAAATTGTAACTGTCCAGAACAATCTTTAAACACTGTAACCTGTTTGTAAGCTGAAAAGACAAATGAACCTATATATATATATATATATAAATGATTTGTTAAAAGGAGACAATTGAAGAAACTCACCAAGCTCATCCATCTTTGCCACCTCACAGTCTCGCTGACTTAGAAAGAAGTGAGTTTCAGCCTTGGTGATGCGTTTGCGCGTCTAAGAATGATTTGCTCACAGTTACTGTGACGACGGGACTAATCTCGCATCAAACCGAAAGTACGACTTCCTTTGAAAATTTCAGCATTCAGGGTGTGAATGTTCTACCCCTGTTTGTACAGGTTCACTTCCAATCTTCGAGCTCAGGTGGTTGGTTGAATTTGTTTCTCTCGATGCCCCCTTCTGTGGGCGTGCCCTGTGACGGACTGGCATCTCAGCCAGGATGTCCCCTGCCTTATATCCTTCTCTTGACACTGCTCTAGGTCATTTCACATCAAGTACCTGCGCTTCAGGATCTTCATGCAGGAGATGTTCTGGGGTCACCCCAGTGTGTCCATGTCACTAACAGACCTAACAAAACATCCCTTATCAAAGGCCCCCCCTCCAGTCCTGTAACTGCTTCAGCTACCATACACACACATACACACACACGCGCACACACACATATACAGATATATATATATACACTATATATACACAATCACGCATACACACACACATATATATATATATATACACACTCACTCACACACATATACAGATATATATATATATATACACTATATATACACACACACACGCATACACACACACATATATATATATACATATATCTACACACACACTCACTCACACACATATACAGATATATATATATACACTATATATATACACACACTCACTCACACACATATACAGATATATATATATATATACACTATATATACACACACACACGCATACACACACACATATATATATATATATACACACACACACTCACTCACACACATATACAGATATATATATATATACACCATATATACACACACGCATACATGAGGAGCTCACTGAATTCAAGCGTGGTACTGTGATAGGATGCCACCCATGCAATAGAAATTTCCTCGCTACCTAATATTTCACAGTCAACTGTTATTGGTATTATATCAAAGTGGAAGCAATTGGGAACGACAGCAAGTCAGCCAGGAAGTGGTAGGCCACGTAAAATCACAGAGCGGGGACAACGCATGCTGAGGCACGCAGTGTGCAGAAGTCGCCAACTGTCTGCAGACTCAGTAGCTACAGACCTCCGAACTTCATGTGGCCTTCAGATTCTGTGGCCTTCAGAGTCTGTAGAGAACTTCATGGAATGGATTTCCATGGTCGAGCAGCTGCATCCAAGCCTTACATCACTAAGTGCAATGCAGTGGTGTAAAGCACGCCGCCACTCGACTTTACAGCAGTGGAGACGTGTTCTCTGGAGTGATAAATCACGCTTCTCTTTCTGACAATCCGATGGACATGTCTGGGTTTGGCGGTTGCCAGGAGAACGATACTTGCCTGACTGCATTGTACCAAATGTAAAGTTTGGTGGAGGGAGTATTATGGTGTGGGGTTGTTTTTCAGGGGTTGGCTTTGGCCCCTTAGTTCCAGTGAAAGGAACTCTTAATGCTGCAGCATTTAAAGCCATTTTGGATAATCCACCTTTGGGATGAATTAGAGTGGAGACTGTGAGCCAGGCCTTCTCATCCAACATCAGTGCCTGACCTCACAAATGCTCTCCTGGAAGAATGGTCAAAAATTACCTTAAACAGTCCTAAACCTTGTGGGCAGCCTTCCGAGAAGAGCTGAAGCTGTTACAGCTGCAAAGGGCGAACAAATCCATATTCAGGCCTGTGTATTAAGAGTGGGATGTCATTAAAGTTCATGTGTATGTAAAGGCGGTTGTCCCAGTACTTTTGGCAATATAATGTGTGTGTGTGTGTGTGTGTGTGTGTATTATGTTTTTTCTGTTAAACTTCATAGAATACTTTTGCTACTGGGAATATCTAGGTAAAATATCTGAGGATGTTTATTTTAAAATGAGTATACAGTATATACCATATTACGTTCTGGCGTACGTCGAGAATTAAAGCTATATCTCCTACACTAATCACTGAAATGTAAGCGACTTTTACGCGTTGCACGTTTCGTCATTCCTTAGTTTAAAAAAAAAAAAATTAAATTAAAATTTAAAGAGAAAAAAATTTAAAAACTACATTTCCCATAAGGCTTTACCGACGAGGAAGCGCTTGGTAAAAAGCAAAACCCTTTCCACTTCCTGTCATGCCTTAGTTCCTGTGTAGGGCTTCATTAAATGGTTTTTTCCATCATTAAACGCATTAATCACCATTTGATTACAGGTTAAATATATCGGAACGTTTTTCTTCTCCTTTTCGAGGCACAGTGAGTGTCCTTTACTATCGGACAGGTCCTGAACACGGATTTCCAGGATTTGCACGTATTTGAGTTCAGCCGCCGAACTTAAAAGGGCAACTGGGTTATGGCGGGTGGGACCCGCTAGTAATCAACAAGGTAAAGTCAGTTAGGGTAACCCCATGTTGCAGTATCCTGTACGTTTTTATGTTATGCTGAAATACATGTAGAAAACAACTACAGTGTCCAACAGATATAAGGATTTATTTACATATGTCGGAATTTTTATTAATATGCCCGTATGCATGCATCTTTCTATAACCAGCTGTACATTATCAATCAGACGTGACTGAAACGTGCAGGATAGAATTATTTCAAAGTTTTGATTTAAATATGAGTTTTTCATTGAACTGTTAAATTCAGGGATCGGTATTTACAAACGGATTCAAACAGGTGATTAAATCGCGTTTGTGACTGAGTTGCGCTCCTTGCGGAGTGTCCCTGTTCCTTCCAAAAGGTGTCCTTCCGTACGCCGTGCGTCCCGGTGTTCTGTCATAAAATACTACCTATTGAGACGTGCTGTCGAGCCTTTCTGCGCATGTGCAGTTCCACCGTTTTGGGATTAGGGTTAGGTTTTAGGGGTTAGGGTTAAGGTGAGGGTTTTAGGGGGGTTAGGGCTATCGATTAGCACTACGGTAGCATTTTTCGACAAGGCAGCATATATCGACAGAACACCGGCATGGGTTCGCGACCCTGAAGGGATGCATCCGTAGACTGCTGTCATAAAACCTCCTCATAATGAAAACGATTACTACTTTACACCTGAGTGAGACGGACGTTCAATGAGACATCTACGATGGGTTGGAGCCCCATCCTGGGTTGTTCCCTGCCTTACGTCCGTAGCCTCCAGGATAGATTCTGGATCTACCCCACGACATTGAATAGGATAAGTGGTTACAGAAAATGGGTGGATAGATGGACTAAGATATGACTAAGATACGCGTTTTCGTTTTCAGGCCGTTGAGCTGCTAAAGTTACCTAATCAAAATTCATTAATGGCTTGTCAGGCAGTGGTGTCTTAACGGTTAAGGAAGCGCATTTGTAATTGAAAGATTGCAGGTTCGAATCCCCGACCAGGCACTGCTGAGGTACCCTGAGCAAGGTACCGTCCCCAAGCCCTGCTCCCCGGGCGCTGAATTAGCTGCCCCCTGCTATGTCACGACGTCGCATATGGGTTAAGGGCAGAGGACACACTTTGCTGTGGTTTGTCAACACTGATCAATTTTTAAAAAGACGTTTTGTAATAGCAACAAACTAATTGAAAAATATTGAAGCGCAACTTTGCAGTATATAATAGTTTAGGACATTTAACCTTTCCAGTTTTAAAGATGATTGTAGTTAATTCCATTGCGAAACTAGTTCCATTGCGAACATTTCATAAACCTGGCCGGTGCTTGTTTAGAGGGCAGCCGAACTGCGGTCATGTTGTCCCGGGACGCGCTGCGGCGCCAGCGCAGGAGAGAGCTGGACGCTCGGCGGAGCAAGTCGCGTGTGCGCCTCGGGGGGTGCCTGCAGAGCTGGGGACAGCTGAAGGACAGACTGGGCTTCGCTCTGCACTCGGAACTGGCTCAGTACCTGCTTGAGAGGTAACACTACCTGCCCCATTCCGGACAGTCTGCCGTATGTCTAAAGCGACTTACAAATATACTATACGAAAGTATTATCACTTCTTTAAAAATGTTTAAAAGTACACAGTCTGGCGCCCGGGCTCAGTTTCATGACCCGCTCTTATACTTTTAAAGGGAAGTCTGCTAAATCGGCAAGTAGAATGTTTGTATAAGATCCGTAGATATCTTATAGACTGTAGTATGACCTTACCGATGTGTGTCTCACAGATTACAATAAGAAATGAGGAAGTTATGTTGTTGTGGGAAACTGGGATTTTTTTCACAGTTTAATAATATTTTTTGCTAGTTGCACAATTGCCGAGTTTTATTTGGAACCACATCCTTGGTTGCAAAACAGTAGACGAACAGTAAATTTCCATTTTGAGTTAAATTAAGTTTTGCCTTGATTACAAGATTTGCTCTTTAGTAATAACCTGCTCTGTCTCCCTTAGCTATTTCTCCAAGGTCTGCATCAAGTGCTCAGGTAAATGAGCTCACATTGGCACTGTTTGGTGTCCTGCTTTTTAATTGCACGTTGACACCATGTCGCTGATCCGTGTTGCTGATCCATGTTGCTGATCCAGGTCTTTGTGCTGTTCCGCACGGTTCACAGCAAGCGGTGTTTAGGTGAGAGTCTGCTTTGGCACTTTTCTTCCAGGTGGCATGAGCTTCGAGCAGAGAACAGCGACCATAGTGACGTCGGCAGAGATGCTGCAGGGCCTGGTGCTGCTGGTACATCGACACGGGCAGCAGTGTCCTTTCCCACCCACCATCTGCCGGGGCACCATGGATGAGGACACCTGTGGGGGACAGGAAGAGGATAAACAGTCAGATGAAGGGGAGTGGGCAGTGAAGAGGTGTGGGGGAGCTGGAGAGGCTGAACTTGGTGCTCAAGGGTCAGCCAGTCATGGAGAAGGAGGATGTTCCTCCTGCCTGGCGAGGGAGGAGGAGCAGACAGAAGCAGGGTCTCGGACAGGTGTCGTCCTGAGCGGCACCTGCCGGGGGGGGCACGTCTTCTCGTGGTGTCCATCTGGGAACGGCAGCGAGGAAGCAGGAGAGGGAAGTGGGAGTGATGTCACAAGGGGCGCTGCCCCCCCCGCAGGCCTGAGCAGGTATACAGAGCTGCAGAGCAGGGAAGTTAAAGAAGCCAGCAGGGAAGTTAATGAAGCCAGCAGGGAAGTTAAAGAAGCCGCTGGGGTGGAAACCAGAGGCACTGAAGATGGCGGCATCGAGGAAACCAGAGAAGCAGGGAACCGGCCGGAGGATGGAGACGGAACCACAGAGACAGAGGAGTGCAGGACAGGTCCGTCTCTGTCTTTGTGTTTTCCGCATTTAGTCTCCCCCATGTCTCAGTCCTTATTCCTCATACACTTGAATGTAATGTATAACAGTACTGGGTGCCCCCGTGACTCGGGGGGGGGGGGGGGGGCACTTTTCACCCACTTCCACCCCACCCTGTGTGTGTGGAGTTTGCTCTATGTCACACGAGTTTCCTACAGATACTCATCCCTCAGTCCGAAGAGATGCAATTAATCTAATTGGTGTCTCCAAATTGCCCATTACGCTGTGTGTGTCCATGTCATGGGATGGACTGCCATGCACTGTGTCTTGTGCTGTGCTTGTTGTGATTGGTTCCAGACGATGGATGGATAGATGGATGGAATGGGATGGGAAGGGATGGAATGGCATGATAATTTTGTGCATTTTCCTGGGACAGGGTCAAAACCAGTATCAGAATCGGAGACAGAACCAAACGACCCGCCAACAGAATCTGTACAAACACAGCAAACATGGTACATTGGTTTTCTTAATAACTAAGTGTTTCTCATATTTGTTTTTGTTTAATTTTTTTTTTAAGTATTTCAGATTCACTGGTGTATGTTGCCACTTTCTGTTCTAGGAAGCCCACTGACGGTGAAGAGAAAGGTGTGGCTGAAGCCAAGCACAAGCGCTCCAGCTACGTCGTGGAAAAGTATTTTCATAACTTCCTGTGTGCGATAATAAATACCCAGTTTGTGATTGTCGATATCAATTAATTGCTTCCCCTTCAGGGAGCCAACTGCCATACCAAGACGTACCACAAGAGGGAGACAGAAGACAATGATTCAGCCCTCGACGGAAAAAGCGAATTTCAGGCCTATCACGAGGGACAACAGGTGCCCTCTTTTCGTACCTTGAGGAACATGTTTGTTGTTTTGAATGTATCTGAATAAAGTAAGTGGATGTGGACAAACAAGCCAGACACAGGTGACAGTAGCAAAATGCTAATCATCTCTTGTTATCACATGCATTTCCTTAGGAACACAGCGAGAGGGATAACCAGCGATGACATTTCTCAGATTGCTGGCAAAAGAAAAAGGTCAGAACATTCTCATTATCTGAAACTGCCAAGCAGATCGTTGTGTGTTATTGTGACTTCCGTGGAAAGAGATTCACATTTCGCTGATTTGGACCGTGCCATGAGGTGATGCATCTTAGGCTGCTTGTAAGTACTGCTTGGTGTTCAAAATTGCAGTTCGTCCTCATAGCAGCAGTGACTCCCGGGCAAAGACTATATCGCTCTCACCTTAGAGCACATTCTTACTATTCGCAAAACAAAAACGATAGTGGACTAAACCAAAAGTGAATTGTAGTACGGGGAAATCCACTGCGCAAACCATTACCCTAGAAAAATAACTATATGCACATTATAGGAAAATTGTAAGAACATACTGTTACTCATTCTGCAATGCCCCTAATTCTGTCTCTTCTTGGACCGTCTCTTCATTCTGCCTCTTGCCAAATTCACCACCCGCACCTTCTGCCTGAGATGATGCTACGCATATTGTCGGTCTTCTGTAGGCCGGCGTTGTGATTATACAGAACATCTGATGGCTGACGTGTGTTCAGTTACTTCTCCGTGTGCCCACATGGTTGGTGGGTGTGGGGCATTTTTAAGAGAACCCGTAACTGCAGCCGCTGTCCTGGATCCGATTCCAGGAAGGCGACACCCAGAGACATTTTGCCCTGTGAGGTCGACGGCTGCGACAAGATCTTCTCCACTCGCCAGTACCTAAATGTGAGTAGGACACCGGGGGCCTCCCCGAGGCCAACACTCTCTGGCCCGGTGCGGTAACTCCGCCCCCCCCCTGTTGTGCAGCATCACATGAAGTACCAGCACTTCCAACAGAAGACGTTCACTTGCTCCCACCCACCATGTAGAAAGTCCTTCAACTTCAAGAAGCACCTGAAAGAGCACGAGAAGCTGCACAGCAGTGAGTAACCCACCGCCCACCGCCTCCATGTCGGCGCAGCAGCAAACGGCATGCATCGCATTAGTGCGTTACCATGGCAACAGAGAACCGCAAGCCCGCTTCAGTATAACTGGCGACACAGCCCATCCTTATTCTTCAATTTTAGCAGCTGTAATTTTTTACAAGCTTATTGATGTATTTAATTTCTTCAGGATATGTGACATGCAAGTTAGGGGTGCATGTAACGATAATATCATAAAAAAAACTTTATCTGCAGCTCTGAAGTTGTGCCTTAAAGTTGAGTGAGTTTGTAGTGAGAGCCGGGGGTGTGGACAGTAACAGCGCTGTGTGCCATTTGCTCCGGGAAGACCAGCGGGACTACATCTGCGAGTTCTGTGCTCGCGCCTTCCGGACCAGCAGCAACCTGATCATCCACCGCAGGATCCACACTGGCGAGAAGCCGCTGCAGTGAGTTGCATGTTGGCGGCGTTGGCGCGGGCGCCGCATAGGGCACCTGCCTGGTGTGCGTGGGAGCCCGTGGAAGCATTAAGGAAGCAGAACCGTCATTAGCGCCGCTAACGGATAGCGATGTTAGCAGGTAGCAGAGCTAATCGTTAGCGACGCTGACGGTTAGTACCGATTTAAAGTAATGCAGGATGTGCATGGCTGACCCCTTCCCCCCAGGTGTGAAGTCTGTGGCTTCACCTGCCGCCAGAAGGCCTCCCTGAACTGGCACATGCGCAAGCACAACGCCGAGAGCGGCTATCAGTTCCCGTGTGAGATCTGCGGCCGGCGATTTGAGAAGAGGGACAACGTGACGGCGCACCGGAGCAAGAGCCACCCCGACCTGTCCCCAGCCCCCCCCGTGGGGACCGACCACATAGAACCAGCACCTGACTCCCCTGGGCAATCAGGTACGCCCAAAGGCAGGGACCTCCCCTCTCTGGCAAGCGATACCCAATGAGAGATGCCTTTGTAATATGTGATACACTGTGCCATTGTGAACAAGTCCACAGATCAACCCATATGCTGTGATCTGACTGATAATGTGCCGTCACTCCTTGTCTTTCTTATGATTGGTACACTTCTGCCCTCTTGTGGTGGGTATCATGATTGTTACGGTAAGCTGACATCTAGCTCTGACTCAAAAGCAGGACTGTCCCATTCCGGTCAGTTTGCAGATGTCCCTGCTCAAAACACGCCTTATTCAGCTCACCAGCTAATTTCCAGGTTTAGTAGGTATGCTTGAGCAGGGAAATTCCGCAAGCTGTGTCACAGACTGGCCATCCAGGACCAGAATTGGGAAACCCTGCTCAAACGATTTGCCGTATGTTCCTCTGGTCATTTGTTTCGATTCAAAATTCCCCTTGTACTACAGTCTGATAGACACCATACAGGAAACTGCCCTTCAAAATGTATTCCTTTGGACAAACAATTTAGTAGCACATATAGGCTTTTACCTGGACATTTTTCGACCATTTTGAGTACTGGTTTTACAGCGTGTTTTTGGAGAGGATGGGGTGATGCAAGTTGCTCCGTTGCTGCGTCTGTTGCCAATCAGCAAAGGGAGCCGCAGGAAAAGCTTCCGCCTGATTGGTCCAGATTTGCAGGTGTTTATTTACATTGTGCCAAGCTCCTAAAGCAAGGGAAATGGAGATTTTGACATTTTAAGACTTTTTGGAACAACCTTTTAGAACATTTTGAACATTTTAGTCTTATTTTAGATACATTTTACCATTTTTGTAACTATTAGGATACATGTACAAAAATGTCACGCCAGAGGTCATCTTGGGTGTAAAATTTTCCCAATATCCTACTTATTTTTGTATCGTCAATGTTGTTGTGATTCCTTGCCATCAAATGAAAGCTGAACATTGGCAGCAGACCAGAACCAGAAGCTGTCCATCTGTCTAGATGTCGGAGCTTTTTTGTCTTAATAAAGACCTCAGATTTATACCATTGGCTGTTTTGGGCTTGATTTCCATCAACTCAGGGGTCCGCAAGATCAGAGCTAGGAGGAACACAGCGACACCCTTTGCAGCGGAACTTTCTACAAGACTAAATCTAGCTAGTTCATCGGTCGGGTCTTTTGACAGCTAGGGAAGATGGCAATTAATTTGATTCTGGAAAGCATTTGGCTCCGTAGCAAAACGGATACCGTCGACTGGCGCGCACAATGGTGTCATTACAGTCGCAAAGAGGACGTGTGAGACTATTTCAGGTGGAGTTAAATGGACTAATTCAGTTGCCTTCCAGTCATTCAGTGGCAGCTGCCCCGGCTTGGTCTGTACGGCTGTGAGTCTGAAAAGGAGGGGGGGCAGGTCCACTTTCTAAGTGCCACCAGATAAGTTGATCCATCTCTGCTTGTAATTGTTTCATTGTCTCGCTTAACTGAGAGCACAGTCGTCTTACTAGATGATTTTTTTTTTTAAAAAACGGCAGCAGCCGCACCGGGAGGCCCATTTGCCGGATGGTTACAGGTCTGTGCCACGTAGGTTTTGTGGGATTTCTGTGTCCTCAACCTGCATGCTAATAAGTTGCACAGGAAGAGACTGACCGATTGCCCCCCCCCCCCCTTCCTTTCAGCGATGAGATACAAACAGTCTACACTGATGGTATCGAGGAAACTGGTTTTGGTTATTAACAGAAGCAGATCTTCAGGCTGCTGTGCTCTGAACATATAGATTCTTCAATTTAAATATAAGCTGTATTTGCCAATAAAAGTTTCAAAAATCTTTTGTTGTAACATTAAAGTGAATTGCAGAAAATATTTCATTTCTGGGCATTGCATTGACCACAGGTAATATAAAAAGCACATTAAATTCCTTCTCGCTGGTCTGATTTTATCTTTCCAAATGATGCTGAATCAATGATGAAATATGATGCTTAAGGAAAGGGGTGTGGTACATGAATCTTTGAATATCTGGCTTCAGTGTGTGAGCTTCTGCATGAACCCTATCAATAAGTCTTAAGGGATGGTACTGAAACTGGCCCTCATTCCCAGTCTAGGGGTTCCTGTATGTATACTGGGTGTCCTTTGGTTTTTTTGGATTATCACTGTTCTCACAGGTGAATTCTGGGATTTGGTGTACATTTCTGGGTTACATTTGTAAATGTCTTAATACACCCCATGACCTGAACCAGGAAAAGCGGTTAGACATGGCCGAAATTAGGGGGCGGTGGTCCCTGGGCTAAAGTCGTTGGAGCCCTACCTACAACCTGGGGCCCTGGGCTACAGCCCGATTAGCCTGTGCACGAGTCTAGCCCTGTGGTCAGCCACAGCCCTGGTTAGTGCGTGCATGAGGCCTTGCAATTAAAATGTAGACCCAGTTAACCTGTGCATATAAATTATTTTTCTAAAACCATTTAGCAATTCATCCTGAATTTACCCCTTGCTCATCAAGTTTTTTCCTGGGGAAGGGGGGGGGGGGGCTGTTCCATATTTCTTTAGGAGCCCCCCCCCCCCCAAAGGCCCAAATCCTAAAACTACTCCCGAC
>JAODJW010000033.1:3812895-3822916 GCA_026777045.1 Hyperopisus bebe | reverse complement strand
CATCCCCTACAAGCAGACCTTCACCCACGGCACATCCTGAAAAGTCGAACGCTGAAAATGACAACAAGCTGGAGCAACACTGCTGAACTGGGGCATCTCCACTGCAAACCAGGAAGTTCCCTGACCCTTCAACTGCTTTTCACAGTTGGTTCATCTCTACAGACAAGAGAGTGAGGTTCACATTGATTGTATCGCTTCTCAAAACAAGAAGGCAGTGTGGGGAATAATGCCCAATAACACTGAGAGGGAGGAACAACATTTGATAAATGACAGCTGAGTCGACCTATGGCACGTTAGGTCACATTTTGGTCATGATCAGTTCCCTAAGCCTGAAGATGACGCATGAAAACAGGTAAGTCCTCAAAGCTAATGACTCACTGCATCTCCTCATAGATCTCCACCCACCAGGTGAGGAGGTCACTTACGACAGACTCGGATCCCATTCTCATGTAACCAACATACCGATTCACAACCAGTGTCCAAGTACACCACACTGGTGTGACTTATTACCAAAATCATAATAGTTTTGAATACTGATTCCCACAAAACACTGCTCACTATGCAACTGACAGCTTCTGGGCACGCTTATGGTATTTCTTGTTGACTTACTAAAAGGTAGAGAGGATGAACTATTCACATGAAAGAAAAGCAGCGTCTTCATTAGTGTTAAGACAGTTTACAGCAATGCTCTCACTAGATAAATTGTCTGCATTTGGCACAAAATTCTGCATGAAGGCTCCATAATAAAAACCACACCATAGCCTGTCTTGTTATTAGCCTCACATAACTGACTGCAAGGTTCCAATCAGATTCCCGGATGCTACTATTTCTCTACAAGGCCACAAAAGGCAAATTCATAGAAAAACCTGTTTATAAATAAACGGAGTTAAATGTTCTGTATTAGTATACAACGGGAAATGTCTTGTTTGAAGTCAATTCACTGAACCCCAAACTACTTCTTGCCTTTACAAAATAAAACTGAAACAAGTTTAAATACACAGTTTGCTTTTGGAAAGTAAAAGTGAAAGGTGTTAAAATAAAAAGTTGAAAACTGCAAAACCTGAACTGCTAACAGAACTTCACTACAGAATTCAAACAGGGAAACACGTCATCCATCTGTTAATGGAAACACCTTCGTACACTATAAATATAAAAGTATAAACTCTGCAACTGAGAGTTTGTTTTGAAAACTGAGCATGCTGCAAAATAGTACACACGCAATATGTTTATTAATACACACTGCATTTACAGGTCAGGCAGACCACCACAAACAAACAATGGCTAAAAGTATTTTCTAATTGGTAGCAGTCGGACAAACACTGAATGGGGTATTGTACAGAATGAGAGACCACCCATCATATCAGGTGGTTGCACATAATTTAATCCTTTCAAGCGAGGAGGAGAAAAGCCAGCAGTGACTCAGTGACATGCTGTGGCTATTAGAACACAGAACGGATTCAAAATAATTACAGAATGGATACCAACTATTAGAGTACCGTACATATTTAATTTCCACGTTTTTGGTGAAGTGCTACCACGACACTTAATTGGACAAACATAATGGAAACGGAATGAATATATACATGATTGAATTGGATAACGACAAAAGCAATTGTGTAACAGGCCAAACACAGAATAAAAGAACGATTTTGAATGATCAAATAGGATCTCCGAGTAATAAATCATAACTGAGAGAATCTCAATGCAAAGAAAGCTCCCTGAAACAACCCAGGGCGATTACTGCGAGCACCTGTGGGACCACATTAAGCACTACAGCTCAAGGATGCTGCCTAACTAATGAAACGCAATGCATTTTATTATTACCCCTACAAGTGTTAAATAAACATAATTGAAATGAATCCTTCACAAAAGCTCTATGCGGGACAGCATTACAGCAGACAAGGAAGAATCCTTGAGTGATTCTGAACTTATGAGGCATCCAAAATGACAACATCTGGTATTACGGGAAAGGGTATTTTAAAAGACAGAAACACCAGGAAGAAAATCAAGTGTTTGCTTCATCTACAGCACTCCCAATATCAGTACACGGGTGGGGGGGGAATTTCAGGTCTATCTGATCATTTCGAATTCTCACACCAAACACACTCAAAATTATTAAAGAATAAGAAAAAAATAAAATGTCACCATAACTCTTTTTCTAAGGGCAGAGAGTATAATTTGCAGTAAAACTGAAGGCCGTTGCATAAAAATTTCTTATTAATTAAATAAATAAATCTGGATTAATTCCAGATCAATGTCAAGAAGTGACGATTCCTGATGGTCATTCAGGCGTGACTCACAATGCACAGTAAACAATGACGGAGTACAAACGCTCTAAAATGAAGGCGCGGGGCAGCCATCTTCCACATAACACCTCGCTACCTTTGTACTTTCAACGTAAAGAGTGTAAAAATTAGAGAACAGAACCGTGCTACTCATAACAAACAAATCAGTGCAGGTTATAAGTCAATATCTGACTCAGGGAAGCGACGCCAGGGAAGCAAAGGTCTTGCAGAACCTGCCAGTAAGAGGCTGTGTAAGTAAGCAAAGATAAGTCTTCAGTGTCAGCAGGTATGTATTACGGCATTTGCTTCCGAGTACTTGTATTACTTGTATACATTGAGGATCACCTGCCTTGTAGCGATACGGCTGGCATCTTTCACGGTGGACTCGACAGGCCTGTGTAATAAAGAAATACAGTCTTCTGGATATCAGACGGCTGGTGAGCTCTTTCAAACTGTCAAGCTGCTAAGGAACAAATGGTATCTTATCCCTTTCAAACCACATCTGAGAGCTGGGAAGCGTCGCTCCAGCAGCATCCTACCTCTGAATCTCACAGGCAGTCCAAATCAGTGGGGGATCATACAAACACCACAATCCACCCAGCTTCCTCTCAGAAAGGCTTATTCTGCTTGGCAGCGAGTCGGCAAAACAAAGACGCGACCCTGTCATCTTTCATGCTCTTCCGCTAGTATTATTTCAGACAAGCGAGTGAAATGCAGATCAACCGTTGTGCCCCAAACAGGTGTGACCAGTTCCCACCTGCCCCCCCCCCCCAAGGAAAGCCTCAGCAGTAAAGCTACAGATCCTGGAATTTCACATGGCGAGGTTGAGCAGAGAGAGTGGGCCTTTGCGTCGGAGGCATCGGTGTCAGGATAGAGGGCTTGGGTCGGGTGAGACAGCAGAAAAAGCAGACATGGGGGTAAATGTGACCGGTGAGTAAGGAGGCGAGTGCCACGACTGTTAAGGAAAACTTGAAGGGCAAAGATGACAAAGGAACACACACCTTAATATACTGAAGAAACAGAACCAGTCAGCTTAGGGCGATGTCGGCCCATCCTGTAGAATGACCAAACACTCAAGCCACAATAAGAACAGACGTAACAGGATGGAAATAATCATCAGGAATGTCAGGAACTTAAACCTGAAGGGAGCTACAAAAAGCAGGGCGATAGTTTTTAATGGAGTTTGGCCACATCCTGAGGGCTTCTCATCTGGGAAACTGATCATGCTGTAAATTTCATAGTGTGGCTAGGCATGAAAAGACCCACAGATTTCTTGAAACATTAGGAAGTGTCAAGAGAGCACACACCATCAGCAAGAGGACAATAGGCAGCCGACCGACGATGTCATCAAACCGCCGCCGGCCCTGAGCCGACATTCAAGCACCAGATCGCTGGCTCCAGAATTTGTTCTGGACCTTCAGGAACCTGGCAAGTGCTGCGGACGCCGTTCTCTTGAACCCCAAACACCAGACATCATGCCTGCTGCCTTGTACTAATCTCAGTCAAAAAAAAAAAAAAAAAAAAAAAAACGTGTTTTTGTTTGCCACATGCCAAACAGCAGCCAGCCACGGCAAGAGAGAGGTGGTGCTCTGCCTTGGTGAATACGATGATGAACCTTGGAAGTGTGTGGCGAGCACGCAGGCATGAAACCACCGCACCCAGCTATTAAAGAGACAGAAATGTGCACCACTGCACCTCAGCTTCCAGGAGGACCTTGTCCTAACCGCACTGCGAAACATCAGGTGGGAAGCTGACAACCATAACAAACACAGGAAGGCCCGTGCCGCTCTCTGTGACTGCACATATACTGCACGGTTAAGTGTGAAAGCCAAGAGCTTCACTCCCTCACCCGGCACCAAGACGCAGCCCCGAGTGTCTCCAGCTTACCTGCAAAGCACGGAACGCCCAGAGTTTGCTAAGAAAAACCCCACGGCCTGGCAAGGTACCCAGCCCACAGGAGCACCAAGCTGGAAGTAAACTGGGTGAAAAGGCCGGCACCAAAACGGCTATACGAGCGGAAGGGACAGCTGAAAATTACTTGCGGTCGAGTCAACTTGAAAAGGAACACCAGTGTGCATGTGATACTTGGGAGTGGTCCAGGCCACCAGTGCCGTCCACCTGGACCGGAAGACGCTCATATGACACCATGCTGCGAGAGACTCCGAGAGGGAATATTCATGCGACAAAGCATGCGCTGAGCGAATCAAAACAGCAGTCAGCAGCTCATTCAAAGCTGTATGTAGAGGAGGCTGCAACCGTGTTTACAAACTTTCAGGTCCCTAGATTACAGATGGGATCTAATCGGAGTTTTGGAAGTTACATGCCATTGTCATTCATTATATACTGCTGTATTACATAATACCGTCTGTGACATTAATATTTTATAAATGTTTAGAAATATATGAACCCAGCAAGTCATTTTTTCATCATTCTGCTTTTATCTTTCATGGCTGCTCATCTCAAACATACAGCAGACATCTGATTACAGATAAAAACACATCTGACACTGAGCTCCACCAACAGAACCCTAGTAAGGACAGAAACACAAAGAGTGATGCCTCAATGAGTTAAAACCTAAATCACCTAATCGAGGCGGCCATAGAGAAAAACACCAAGCCATTAGGCTGGTAACAGCAAGACCGTAAGCTGTCGCTGTTAACCCTGTAACCATGAACAGAGCTTAAGATGTGAGCAGCTTATTTTGTTATGGGAGGTATCGACAAATTACAACCAGTCTGAAAAATCCTTGTGAGATTTTTTTAAAAAGTGTGCTTTTCGTTCAGTGGGGAGGGAACACATACCAGTACGTTTTATGTGTCAGTGTTCAGAGGGCTTGGGGGGGGGGAGGGGCCTCTTTCTGTTTTTACTGTCCCCAGAAGAATGGCCAAAGGAGAGGGAGGGGAAAAACAGCCATTGTAATGTAAATGGCAATGCCCTGTCGGCTGTTTGCAGCAGGAAATTTAATTAGCAGTTCTGTAGCTACAATACAAACCAGGTGGAATGTAAGGAATGCCCATGGCAATGAGGATAGCCAGGAGCAGGGGGAGAAGTGTGCTCCACTACGAGCAGAACATGTCATATTAACGCAAGTTCCAGCTTGCTGCTGTAGATCGGCACAGCCATTTGCTGTTCATTTTTTTTTCCCCCCCAGAGCTAAGATGGCTTGTCATGGACAAATGTGCAAACCCAGAACACCAATTTTACTTATCACTTTCTGAAGGCCCAAATGGATCCTGAAGGACCCTTATCAACACACTCCATATACAAGCAAACGAAAAAACAATACATACCTTTCTCATTTTAAAAGGTTGCAAAATGGCAAAGAGAACCCTAGAACAAATAAAAATAAATCCATGCCCCCCCCCCAGCTCTTTACAGACGTGATAGTCTGCTGGGCCTGAAATTTATGCCAGAGCTCTGCGCTGTTCATTTAGAGTAACAAAAGGCACGATTAATTAATGAAGGCCAGCTGACTAAATGCTCTGTTGCAGGGTTATTATTAGTGTAAAATAAGAATTTTGGAAAAAAACCCAGATAAATGAATAAATCTCTCCTACTTCAGAGCAGCAAGACGCATCCTTTCATCTTAGGGCAATAATAGCAATTGCTTGAGCCACTACTACAACCTTAATCCCAAGGCAGGGACTGCCAGTGTTACTAAGACATCATCCGTTCTTTTGTGCTGGACGGAAACGCAAAGTTCGTGGCACTGGAGGTTAGTTGGTGAAACACAGTGGTGCATTTTCCACTCAGGACCAACTGTCCTCTACACATGTGTATCTCCAGTGAAAGCAGGTGTCCATGAAGACTCATTCATTCAGGCAGCAGCCACAAAGTACACTTGCAGTATCAAGCACACTCCATCCCGGCAGCCTAGGGCTTATCAGGGTTGCATATGTTAGCCGCTGTACGATAGGATCTGGGCCCGAAGGTAAATAATCTAACAAGGTCACTGATTACAAACACACATCCATCCATTCAGAGCAGTTTATGTGTATTTAAAAAAAAAAAAACGCAACACAGTTTTCATTTTCTGCTACTGTAAAGGTAGGGAGAGGGTGGATGTTTCTTCTAACTGGTGAGGAGACGCATAAACTGACAAATGCTTCACTCCTGTACCTTGCAGTGTGACAATCACTGATAGCCAGGGATGTACAGGCAAATTTGAAGGCAATAATAAATAAGGTTGTCAAGTTAACATGTTAATGTTTTATTTCTTAGATTGTGTTTACACATGCAGTATTTTGATATGCAAACGGGAAAATAGTATGATCAAGGATTTTTTTCCCCAGATGTAAACACCACCAGGGTTCCAGGGTTTGGGTAGTGACTTTGCATGGAATCCCAGAATTCACAGCTAAAAATCAAAACATGCAGGTAGCCTCTCACTGGTAGCTGATGAACGGGAAAGACGAGGAAACGTGGTTACTTCATTTGGTTCATGGTTAGTTCATTTGGTTTTAAATTTGCAGTTAGATTTTTGTGTTCTTAAACATTCACCTTTTGTCTTAAGAGCAACATAAAGCAAGAAGACAATGAAGGACCTGTTGGTGGACCTAGGGAAGTGGAATGCTTTTATGTCGAAGCTGCTTTTCTTGACCCATGGAACAGTAATACATGCATAATTTATTTTTGCATTTATATTGATTGTTCTGTTTACAATAAATGCATTTCTATACTGAAAATAAAGACTATAAAACCACAACATAAAATTAATCTGCAAGGTGTATGATTAAAAAAAATAATAATAATAATAATAATTTCACAGCCCTACTTATAATACAATGCCCTCCGTCGTCTCAGTGCCATCTGTTCACTTAGCCTTTTTTGAAAGTACTGAGATTCAGTTTGTACTTGCTTGCAGGTAGTATTTTTATCGGAAATGAATAATCTGTACATCATTTGGGGACTGGATGTGCAAATACTTATGATAATAAGTTTTAATGTTTGGTGTGATGAATCACGATTAAGTTGAAGAAAATGGGCCAAATGATTAATTTTTAAAAATGGATTCACCGACCTATGAATTAGTAAATAAATTTTAAAAAAAAAGTGAAAAGTATCTCTGCAGTACAGACTGGCCTGGATGCCAGCCTCACACTACCCTGTATATCAGAACTCAGCATGTACGGGAAGGGGGAGGGGCCGGTGAACACAGCAAAGCACGGTGGGTTTTTCCCACCCATTCCCCACGGGCAGTAGTGACGGCGGGGCACGGATCTTTTTTTAACCCACTGTAATCCTGTGCCCTCTGCATCAGACACTATAATGCATATGTCTCCCCCCCTGCCCCCCCGTCGTCGTCCTTTTGCAGAAGTCCAAAAAATGTGTAATGCAGTGGTTCCCAACCCGGTCCTCGGGGACTCCGAGACAGTCCGCTTTTTTTGCTCCCTCCCAGCTGTCGGTAGGGAGAGAGCAAAAATGTGGACTATGTGGCAGAGAGCTGGGAGGGAGCAAAAATGTGGACCGGCTGGGGGTCCCGCAGGATCAGGTTGGGAAACACTGCCCTAAAAGTTGCTAAGTAAAGGGAACCACCCTGACAGTAAGAGCTCTCTGTCACAGGGGGCGACGACATGCTGACGTTTGCCAGGGAACCAATGGGAATAGGCAAGCCACGACTCAGCACAGTATGTGACGGCAGAGTGCAGTGTCGTCGTACCACTGCTTCTCAATGTGGACTCCAAGTATGGCTGGGGGGGAGGGGCTTAACTAACAGAAGGTATTCATTCCTTCAATGTTTTGCATGTGTGTATCCACTTCTCCCATCTGCAAAAAAAAAAATCATAAGAGTCTGGGGCCTCTACCTCTTCTCAGGTATACAACACGATACTGCCATTGTCTTCCACCCAAACAAGCACCGAGCGTAATGTGACAGACGCAAAAGGTGGGGACATGTGAGCAAGTATAAGGAGTCAAACCTGCCTATACCAGTTGCTCCCCCTCACTGAGGCACCTATTCCTGTGACCTGTCTATGCAAGTTCAGAAATATGCACCTACCACAATTCCGCAAGAGACCTGATTAAAAACACCAACTTTAAAAGAAAAAGACTCTCCCCCTTTTTTTCATTACTTTGGGTGTATTTGTGTACTGGGTTGCCATGTACACAAAACAGCTGAGTGCTCTGATTGGTGCTTAGAGATTCATTACCATTCCTTTATTTTCTTTGTTGTTCATGTGCAACCAAATTAGAAGCTGAAATTGCACACATGCATGTAACTAGATGCTCTGTCAAATAAAAAATGCATGGGAGAGAGTTATATGGTAACACTTTATGGGGACTTTTTATGATAAAAGAAATTGAACTACGTCTAAATTACGTTTGTCGTACACACGTCTAGCAAAACAATGTCACCAAAGTACTGATGCACTCATTTCAGGCATGTAGCAACTGAGAGTTCATCACCAGCGAAATGGCCATGCTGCCTGACCAGCTGTCTGGTGCCATCTCCACCAAGGGATGACTTAATGGAGCTGTTCACAGTCAGCAAACGTAGATTTTTAAGCAAGCAGTGACTCCATTATTACTGAAGAGCCGGTTACAATCAATTCTGCCATGGAGCACAGCTAGGACTTGCAATTCAGATAGAAATATAGCTATAAACACCTGGGTCGTACCATTAAAATGCACTTCAGGCTGTCATTCAGTAAAGTATGTATAAGAGTTACAGTTATAACAGAAAAATGACCCCGTGACACTTGCGGCAGACACTCTGAATGAAAAGACTCACACAAAGGCAGAGTATGTCACTGAGCTGAAGTAGATGGACAATGTTACATTTTATGAAAAAAAGACTATTAAAAACCTCTTAAACCCAAGAAGGTCAGTTCAGAATAAAGACCCAGGATAAGTACAAGGTAAAACTGGTACTTTGGTTCATGAATTATTTACCAGTGTTAAATTTCCAAAAGAAGATAAAATAATCTAGTTAAGGTAGCAGGGAAAAAAGTCAATAACAGAGGAGTAAAACTCAGGTACAGCTGAGGGTGCCTAGCTCCACCACGAACCATCTGACAGCATCTTCAGATGTGTGCCGGTGAAGCAAAAGGCATGGGGGCAAGTAACGGGAACAAAACTGTATGTCTGAGATCTCAACAGTCAATTATATACAGGCGCAGTCTCCCACAAGCACTGATACACGTATACTAATGCCTCTGCATGACATCTACCATTGGTTCTAATATGTCCATCCAGAAAAACAGAACCAAAGCCCTGTATTATGAAACAAAAAGGGAAAGAGCCATTGGTACATCACCCACGCCACGATCATGCCAATTATCCCTGTTAATGCCACAGCTTTCAGAAACCTGGAAAAGCAGCCAAAAAGAGAAAATCGGCAGCGGCCGCAAGCAAGATTACAGTCGACTCCCACAATATGCGGCGTCACTGCGCGTAGAGCTCATTAACACACGGGCACCATAGCGCCTCCTTCGAAGTGCATGGAAGCAGAATGTGAAGGCGAGTCGCACGGCATGACACAGGAAGCCGGGACTAGCCTGTCCTGTGCAACCTCGCACAACGACCAACCCTAATCAATCCATTCTCACATGGAACCACACCGAGTAATTAGACAAATCTACAGCATCACAGAACTTGCAAGCAGTTGTAATGCTCCGTCATAATTTGCCACACTACAATCTTCAATTTACACCAACATAAAGGCATCTATACTGATAAGGCCCTCGCTATATAAAATAATCAAAAAGAGTTGGGGGGGGGGGGGGGGGGGGAAGCGA
>JAODJW010000033.1:3746623-3759691 GCA_026777045.1 Hyperopisus bebe | reverse complement strand
ACTGTATTGGCTTTGAAAACTATACATATGTGTGTGAGTCACATTTTTGGTGCTAAATAACATTCAAGCAGATTAGACATCAGTAAATCACTGCACAGCTATGAATTGGCAATATTATACAGGCTAAGGAAAGGTCAAACATTTCTAATAGCAGATTGATGACTTCACAATGATCCCAGGGTAACCAGGTAATCCACGTCAGGGGGGAGACTATGAGCTATGACAGTTTGTAAATAACCATTTCAATCAAAAAGACCTGGATTTCACTCAAGCACTGAGTTCTTGCTGTGTGCTGATTGGTCAGTCTCCTGTAATCATGCTTGTGTCACTAATGTAAATGTGAAACACCTGTGTGAGTCTTTCAATCAAAGAAACAAACCAGTAAAAGCATGAGACGAACTATTTAGCTAAACACAGGAACCTTTCGGTTTTAAAGTTGTTTGAAAAACCTGAAGTAGCACATAGTGTTGTCGTCCCCCCCAAACACCCTACCTGATCATGTGGAAATAAAGAACTGAGGGGAATAGGTATCATATACATTTTTTAACATTACACTGTCATCAAAAGGGTACAGACCTCCCAAGGTGGAAACAACATTAATGTACCCCCAATGATACAGAAGTGTTCCTCAGAATCTATTTTTCAATCTTAAATTTGACTAAAAGGTACATTTACCTACAGCTAGTGTACAATTGGGAGACCCTTAAGGGTACAGGGTACAGTAATTGCACCTCAAAGGTAAAAATTGGTACTTTTTTTCTGACTGTTCTAGGAGACGATAAAAAAAAATCTGAAAATCAGGGTTGGTAACTTTCCATTTAAAGCTTTTATCTTTCCAGATCTTAATGACTTGAATATACCGATTAAAATGTACAACAACTGATTGGAAATGACACAGGGCAGTGCTGAGTTTCAGACCTGACACCTTGCCAGTCGGACTGGTCTTTCCAGTGCTTAGCCTTCCATTCTCATTAGATCATCTTTTTAGCACCTGGGAATGAAGGAAACCATGTTTTTATTTATAGGAATAAAGCTAAAGTGTTTTACTTATAGGATCAAATCAATTGTATTTTTATGACACATTAACACAAATGAAGACAATTAAAAAGAAGTTAGTAGTTGTTGCCTTGTCGGTGTTGTTAATCTTCATTATTTTAAGACATTATTTTAAGAAATTTATGTTCTGGACTGGACCGGCCAACTGGAACACCAGGCATTTTCTCGGAGGGTCAATGGGTTGGTGGGCTGGCAGAATTCATTATGGGTAACCAATCAGCAAAAGTTATTGTGGGGAGCCCCCTGATTTTTCAAAATATATCGAGGGCATGTCTGTGCATTGGGACGGTTCAGCCCCCCCATCCCTGTGGATTGAACAAATGAGTGTAGAAGCTAGAAACCCTATATACCGTATAGGTATGTATGTGTGTGTGTGTGTGTGTGTGTGTGTGTGTATATAATAAAGCATTTGTCATTGGTTTTATATTTTACATTTTTTGCAGAATCTAAACTAACATAGTGTATTGACAATACATTGGGTACATAGATGAAAAGAACTGTGACAGTTTGTGTTTACATTAATTTGTTTTGAAGACACTTTTATTTTGGAGACGTACACCTGAGAAAGCAGGGCGGCCGATCCCAGGGGCAATTGGGGGTTGACAGTTTCACATTTGAAAAGTGCAACATCAAGGAAGACAATGGCGAAACATAGCCAAACGCAAGAATAACAATCTGAAGTATTTACTCTAGATATTCATCAACTCATCCATGAAGAACAAGTTGTGCCAGTAACGGGATTAACAACAGAGGCAGAGAGTTAAGTTTGGAGTTCAAAGCTGGTGGAGCTTGAATGCACTGTGGGTCTGAAACCGCGGAAGGTGGAATGGGTGTCACTGTGCAGCATAGTGACCTAACATTACCAGGGTGTCCATTCCCATGTGCTGCAGCTCGCATTAACTTGGGTTGCCAGTGGTTAGCATAGTTGTCTCACACCTTTGGGACGAGGGTTCGAGTCTCTGTTCTCCCCATGCATCATGAGGTTTCTCCCTGCAGTCCAAAAACATGCTAAAATTAATTGATGTTACCAAATTATCCGTAGGCATTAATGGTATGTTTGCCCTGTGATGGGTTGCCACCCTGTCCTGAGTTGTTCCTTGCCTTGCACCTGTACAGAAGCTTCATTCAGAGGCTCCAGACTCCTGCATAGGACCAGCAGGTATGGAGAACACTGCAGATGGGTCTCAGAGTGGGTGTGTGGCGACGTCCTTACAGACTGGTTAACGGCTGCTTTTGTGTGCTTTCCGACCACCATGATTTACTACAAAGTATGATTTCTTTTTGTCCTTCCATCTTTCGTGTCAGAGAGCAGGCTGGGGGTGGGGGGGACACACGCTGGACCGGATGCTAGTCTGTTACAGGCCAGACTCATAGTCACATCACGGGCAATTTAGAGAAGCTTGTTCACCTAATTGCATGCTTTTGGATTGTAAACAGAAACCTATTCAACACAGGGAGACCATGCATACTCTACACCAGTGTTTCCCAGCCCAGTCCTTGGGGACACCCAGACGGTCCACAATGTTGTTCCCTTCCAACTCCCTGCCAGACGGTCCACATTTTTCCTCCCTTCCAACTCCCAGCAGAGCAAAATCCTTGGACTGTCAGGGGGTCCCTCAAGGACCTTGGGGGGAATTATGGAGTGGGTTAGAAGACATTACTCTACACCTATTGTTGGGGTGGAATTTAACCCCGCAAAGCTGAAGCAGTAGTACTGCACCCTCAAGCCACTAAATGGCGTTTCATGCCAAATTAAACATTTTAAATAATTATATTGACATGAACACATTACACGAGTACTTAATTTCTTTAATTGTGTAAACATTTTAAATTGTTTGTTGGAGTAATTATAATGGTGAAATGACAACTGTTTGGGGAGTGAAATAAATCATGCAGCATTCATTATTAATAATCAGCTAACGGATGTTTAATTACTTGTTTGCTACGCTTGGTCATTTAACTAAATGATGGATTTCATTTGATTAGCAGTTTTTCGCTTAATTAATGCTAATTTAGTATACAGGAAGACCAGTAACATATTATAAGAATTGTTTGACACACTCAATTGATTTCTCAATCAAGCCTATTTAATTAAGAGGAAGACGGGCCTGCATGGTAGGTTCCAGGTATCAGGCTGGGGGCCGTCTGTCTTTCTCACTGCAGCACTGCAACGCAGTGTAACACAGCTGGGTTATACAGTAGTGTCAAATCACTCTAAGGGATTGACTTCACTGTTGTGTCAGCCCACAAATACTCATATATAAAAGTTCTATTTTACACCGTTTATGAATTAAGTGATTCATGGAGCATGAAAGTGAGATAGATGCTGACTTCCATGGCTGTCACATCCCTGCTGTTTGCTAATCCGTGGAGAGGTTTTTTATTTCAGGACAGTGATGGCAGCTATTCATATTTAATGGCCTGTGCTTTTGTCGAACCCTCGAGGCCAGGGTTCTGAAGTCACTGTGAGACGCAGACACCCTAGACGGCGAGTGCAGTCCAAAGGCAAACTTTTTATTGATTACTTGATGGGCAAATAAAGCTACATTTCCTTTTTTTAACCAGATACCTGGTATTGGTATCTTTTCGGTCTCTGTACAATTCACGCGCTATATAATATAAATAGCGACATGGAGGCTAAATGTGACAGGGCATGCCTGTGATCTAGGTCTAGTGTTACCTTTAAATAATTAAGAAAATAATAAGAAATCTTAGAAGCACCTCATAGCTATTAATCAGGGTAAGAAATGCCTCTACTTCCAGATTGGCTGCATAAAGCCATCAAAAGCATAATCATTACTTGGTAGCTAAAAAACTGATTTGAATAGGACTAATAACTAGCTTATATTATACAGGTATCATTTCTTCTTCTTTGTCATCTGTCTTCTTTACCCAATAATTTTATTTTGAACATAATCATCTTACAGTACACTGTCAGAAAAAAAAGTAGCAGTTTGTACCTTTGAGGGTACAATTACTTATCACTGGGGCTGTACCCTCAAAGGTCTGCCAATTGTACCTTAGCTGTAGGTAAATGTACCTTTTAAAATACAGAAATTGACTCTGGGGAATATATCTGTACCATTGAAGGTACATTAATGATGTTTGTACTTTTGGGAATAAAACTCTACTGGGCTGTATCCTTTTTCTGAAAGTGTATAATTACCCATAATGCATTAATATTTGGAGTAGCAGAGACTGGCACAGTGACGAAATGTCATGGGTGGCTGTTTGTGGTGGCATGTGTACCGGCGTATGAATAATCTAGTCATGAGTCTCATAAATAGTCTCCCTTTGTGTCCTGTGTTTTAGGGAAGCCACAAGTAATAATATAGTCACACTAGATACCAAGAAGTGCCTTGTTTATATCTCTGGAAATATTTGCTGTTTTACCACTGAGAAAAGAACTAAACCTGTACTACTCACAAAATTTGAGGCTGTATAAATGTTTTTATGTGATTTATACACAATGAAACGATTCATAAAAGTGTGTTACAGCAAGTTAGTGGTTTGTAAGGCTGATTCACTGCCTGACTGCAAATCAGAATGTTTTAAGTACCCTTCATGACTCTTTTCTGAGTCCTTTTCCAGTTGAATTACAATAACATGAGAGCCAGTCCTCAGTGCGCAACCAGAACTGAGTTCCCTTATCATTAGTGTTAAAGCTCTTGTTTGTAAACGATCACAGGTCACTGAAACCTGGGCGCGGCAGACTGGGCCACGCATAACATATAATCAGGGATGGACATAACAGCTGCGCAAGTATTCATTCACCTTTAAAAACGATACGCGCGACAACCGATTGTTTGCAAAATCGCTGCTATGACAAGAAAATACCTTGCATGCATTTTAACCTGTATACCGCAAATGAAGTACAGTAAGCATAACGATTAAAATGCATTATATTTTGTTTTCATATTAGCGCAAATGCACATGAAATAAATACTTATTTACACTGTTACCACAATCGATTGTCACATGTATCGTTTTTAAAGGTGAATGCGTACTTGCGTTCCAGTTATGTCAATCCGTGCATATAACTATGGAAGCCCATAGGTCGGGGACAGACTGTTTCTCGGGTGAGTAGGAGCCTCAAGTAGTGTGAAAAAGTGGCTTGTCGGAGATTTACTTACACAAAAATGTCCTGAGGGCAAAACGATAAATGATTGGTTCAGAGAGATGACCAATCAGATTGTGGTGGAGGTGGGTCCAAGCAACTAGAGGAGGCGGAACCAACCAATCAGATGTCTCGGTCCCTCCTCTTGAATCTTGAATCCTTTTCTATCATTCTTTAGTCCATCCACCATTCAGTTAACCCAGGATGGTGAGACAATTATGGCCTGGCTTTTGGTGCTTTGCCCAATGTTGCCACTGGGTAATTAATCTTAGTAGATTTTGCTTTTCCTGTAATGCATAACAATTTTCAGTTAGCCGCTGTTGATGTGCAGCCGCTTGGCAGGTTTGGACGCATTACTGTGATGAGCTGTAAGGGGCGGGAAGGTGTGAAGCTCAACGTGACGGATGCTGAGATTCGCTGGATACTTTGAAGCCTTCCGCTTTGAGATTGTTTCTTGAACAGACGCCGAACTCCACTGTGGATGCTGAGGATGTGAGATCCCGCTCAGCAGGATCAGACGGATCCCGTAACTAGCTCCGATTTTTCGTGTGAGCTTTGAAGCTATAGGAAGCTCCACTTTGGGTAACGGGTATTTGGTGGTAATGACATCTCGGCAGACCTCCACCAGGTCCATGCAAAGGCTCGGATCCTCCAGATGTTTAAGTGATCATAAACAATTTGGAAACCCTTAGAAGGTCATGGGTTGCATAGGCTTATTAATGTTAATTATCATTACTAATACTAATGACTATACCAGTGTTTCTCTATGGTATGTCAATGTGTGTTCCCTGGGTTTTTTAATCCCATTTACGAACGACCTGCGTCATCGAACTATTGTTTATGGGTGAAGAAGTCATCTATATATGTGTGAAGGACCTATTTTCAATGACCGTAAATCTGTCACATCAAGAACCGCGATGCACACATCCATCCATCCGTCTACCTGTCTTTTGTAACATGCTATTCAGTAGCTGGTGACTGAGGTCCTGGATCCTGTACCCAGAAACTCAGGCCAGGGGGGCACAGTACCCCCCCGGCCCGTAAGCGATCCCAGTGCCTTACAGGGCAGATATTCACACTAAGGGCCGTTTAGGGACAGCAATGCAGATATGAAACTCTGAGGCCAGCTACGGTCCTGTGGTCACCAACGCTTTAGTGCTTAGTTCCCTCCTAAACACACAAAGACATGCTGTTAAGCTAAAATGGTCACATTGCGTTACATATGTCCTGTGTTGCAGACTGGCCCACGTTACAGCCAGCCCAAGTGCAGACACAAGCTTTGTATTTGCTTTATTAGTTCACTCCAATCACATAATTACTGATATCTATTTTCAAGTAAGTCAGGGTCGTCTTTTGGTAGGAATAAGTCATAACCGGACGACAACGTAAAAAGGTACAATTGCGACACCTACTGGCGAAAAGCCCAAAAAGCGCTTCAGAGAAGATCTTCACTGGCACGACGACTAAAAGAAAACAGCAAGCAGGAAACGTAATAATAATCCAGCCATCAACAACTTATTATTCTGCGTGGGAAACCAGTCCATTGCAGGGTACACACACTCTACAGGCAACTCAGAGTCAATTCAGGGAGAACATGCAGCCTTAAGCAGGTTTCAGACCAAACGCTGCATGCGCTGGGCTTTGCTCTGAAACCCATTATTTTCTATGGCTTGAGCTGCGAAGCTCGGCGCTGCGCGCACCGCGGTCAAAGTTGAAATTTGTTGAACTTTGACCGCTGCGCCGTGACGCATTTTCGCGCGATCAACAGAATCAAAGCATCTAAGCGGGCTAGCGTTCGGCCTGCCCCTTCGAAATACACACTCACACAAAGCGGGTATGGAGGAAATGATCCTTTGCAGGTTGGGATGTTTTAAAACATATTTTCTCCACTTTAATAGACGACGAATGTAAAAAGACCTGGAAAAATCTCAGGGGCAGGTATATTAGGGAGGAAGAAAGTCAGAGAAAAGAAGAGTGGTGCAGGGGCAGAGCAGAAAATAACTTGGAAGTACTTCACAATCATGAGCTTCCTGGGGCCTCATGTCAGGGTCACCTCCTCCAATATGTCCCCATCCTCACAGAATAGACCCTCCAGTCCACAGGCTACCTCAACGCCTTTACCAGCCTGAATTCCCCAAGCTGCTCTCTAGATATGAGGGTCTCATGCACCCGCAGCCTATTCTTTCTTGGTGCTAACAGAGCTAGCGCTAGTGCTTTTCTTTTATACACTGTCGTGATTGACCGCGAGCCTGGAAACAAAACAGGAGTTATAAAACCACGCCTACTTTTCGCGCTGAGCCCCGCGGCGATTGCAGCCGCGTCCAGTCTGAAACTCGCTGTAGGGGTGTGAGGCAAGTGCTACTATTACTACTGTTATTACCAGGGGTGCTGTAAAGGGGGACGATTCCAAGGGCCCACGAGTGACAGGGGGCCTGAGAAATTTGGAAAATAACTGGATTGGTCTGGACTGGGGGGCCCAATGTGATATACCTTATTGATATTTATTGATGTTGTGGGGACCATTCGTTTGGTCCCCAGAGAGGGGAAATTCAGTTTTAGAAAACCCTGCTTCTGCCCTGTGCTGCCTCTCTCCCTGCCTCACTGACCAGGACAAGCTGCTGTAAGATGGATAGATAATAAGACCAATTAAGTATCTCATTCATAATTAATACTAAATAATGATTAATGGAATATGCATACAGATGTTTTCATGAATTTGTGAGGATTGGTCGTCATACAACATTCATTTTTAATCAATGAATTATCAGTCGTAGCTCAATCTGACCCAGATCTTTTTATCTGGACCTAAGTAGAGAACATTTTCAGGAAGCCTCAATGTCACCGTTCTCAAAATTTAATAGGAGAGAATCAAATATTATAAACTGAAGGGTGTGTAAGACCCAATTAAAGGAATCCTTACAAGTGGTGAACTGACAATATGTGTCACTGGAGGGCGTGGCAGCGGATGGCGTGGAACAGCATACCAGCATGTCGTGAGGAGGCTCCGTGAATGTACACCACAACTACTAAACAACCACATGTCTGTCTCTGATTGGCCAACACCCAGTTTCCTGAGGCCCGAAACTCACGCTCGCTAACGACAGCCACACACGCTGAGCTTGATAAGATGCGGTCGTATGTTTCGGAATAAAGATGCACTTGTGTTTGGCGAGTTTACTTTGAATTTGTTTAATAGAACTATTTACTGCACAGTGATTCAGGTGAATAACCAGGAAATCCTATTTACTCAAAGACGTTTTAATGTGGCCCCCATAGTCATACTCAATACTTAATACTCTACATTTACTAACAAAATCCATGAGTGGAAAAAGGATACAACACCAGCCTTCCCTTTAGTTGGTAATATTTAAAAAAAATATTAAAAGTAAAAAAAAAACTTTGCATTTATAATCTATTGCTTTTATAAACATATTTCTGTCATATAAAAAAGGGTATCTACGTATAATCTCATAGCCTCACAATTTAATTTCATGTAAATTCACATTCAGAACCCTAATTTTAATATTCCTCATCAAGTATGCAGATACGTGGGTCAAAAGTGACTTCAGGGTAGGGAAATCATGTCAGGAGGGACACTATGACCTGGATTAGGTGGTCACCCAAAGCTAGAGCCCTTGCATGCACTGACTACGATCAACCAGGCTATGATCATGACGCAACACAGAAGAAAAGCCTTTTTAAAATTTCAGGGTCCTTGAAGAGATGGAAAAAAAGTGCTACAGTGCCTCACAGTGGCCACTTTGTTGTAGTACATGCCTTGCGAGGAAAATACAAACAAAACACTTATTATTCCGCCCCTGCTCTGTGTTCATTCGAGAACATCAGATATTTAAGTTGGTTTATTCAGTATTCTTCCATTTATGTCATTTAAATATGAATAACACTGTATATGCTTCAAGCACTTCGAAAGCAGTGAGGTTACTTCCCCTACGCCTACACAATCGACACAATGAGGTGGTGTGGTGTGATAGGTTTTTTCTCCATAGTCCTCAGATTTTCTCAACATAGTTCCCAGGGAAGAGGCCATCCCTGCCCTGGAATCTTCCTTTCCACCAGCCAGAGGGGTCTGCAAAGGCAAACAGGTGCAATCAGACGGCTGCCCCTAACTGCTCTGTGAACAGGCGAGAGCGTGCATATTCTCACGCCAGCTACGGTGCATTCTGCTCACTCATCCTCACCTTCGCTGAGGAGGTCGATGATGTCATTGACATCAAAGCTGAGCTCGTCAACATCTTGTCCCACGTATTGGTACAGGGCCCGGCAGCGTGGGCCTGTGGGCCGGGGTTGGGGTTTGGGTCGGGCCGAGGGGGCAGGCGGTGCCTGACTGATGCTCTTCCTCCTCTGCTTCCTAGAAGAAGAGGCAGAAAGATAAAGAGAGTAAATAGTTCATTCGCATGATGTGTTGTGCCGCTTTACACAAATCTTTACGGTAACTGCAAGATGTGGTTCTGTGAGTAATACGTACCCTGCCACGCCTTGGTCCGGCACATTGAGGAAGTCCAAGTTTCCCTGTTTTTTATAGCCTGGCCTTTCTCGGGCCTTAATGGACCCTAATTTCGGTGGCCCGCTGGTCGGGGGACCGCCTCTCTTTTGGGGTGTGCTGTACGTCTGGTCTCCTTTTGTCGATTGACCGGGGTCACGCCTCGAAAACTGGGCTGCGCCGTTTTGGTGTCCTGCATTGAAGTGGCCGCAGACAGTTACACTGAGGTTCTCTTTAAACATTTAGTCTCTTCATGAATAATATCGTGAAAACATCAGTATTCGCCATGGATGTGACCACGTCCCTGCAGGGATCTCGCTGTCGTCCTGATCTCTACCCAACTTAACCGGTTAAGGAAATCCTCCTGCTGGAGGGAGCTGGAGCTGAAGATGACCATGTCTGCTAAAAGAGAGACTCACCTTTGGTTTGTGCTGGTCCCCGTCTCCCCTGGCTCTGGGGAAGGCTTTTCCTTGTTGGCTCTGAAAAACATTTGTTGTGATTTTAAACACATCGCTCCTTGGTTTCAAATAGCGAAGCCCCCCCCCCCCCCCCGAGATCCGCTGCTGTGACGAGAGCAGAGCCACCATCGCTGCCTCCCTTTTCCTCCGTTCTATCTCTCCTTCTGCTCTTTCTTTCTCCACTCTCCTGCTCTGGCACTCACTGGATGTCTTCGGCAGGCCATCTCCCACGGTGACGTTGAGGGTCTTTCCCGCTGGTTTGATCTGGGCCAGGTCTCCCTGCCCCCGAAGGAACGCCACATAGCGGGAGCCTCCGCCACCCCAGCCCTCCTTCTTCACCTTGAACTCCAGTCTGAGAGAGGAGATGGAGGGAGGACATTACGGCCGCGACGCCGACACGTGACTGTGTGCGTGTGTGCGTGTCTCCGGATGTCCTTGCTCGCACCGGTCGTTGAAGGAGAGGGTTAGCTTGTTTCTCATGACTTCCTCGTAGCGCTTGCACAGCAGGCTGAGGAACTCTGTTTTGAAGGTGGACTCCAGTAGACTGTCGTACTGAGAATCGTGAATGATGAAGAAGTCATCTTGTCTTGTGCTGGAAGGGAACAAGCATTACTGATACTGTCTGTACAATTACTGATTATTTTAATCGATAACACTTTACTTTCAGATCTGGTCCTTAACTATTAAACTACTTTCCTCTTTAAGGTCTGTTCCTTCCCTATTAAACAACTGTCAGTAAGCATTTGCTAAATCATCCATCCATTTTCCAACCCGCTTATCCTACTGGGTCGCAGGGGCATTTACTAATATATTAGTAAATTACAAGATTCACATACGATCAAATTTAGAAATGTCTTACAAAAACATCTTTGTTGTACATCTCTTGTCTCACAAAGTATGTACCAAAGAGCTTATAAATGATCAGTTACAATTCATTTCTGAGTATGCTCATTAACCTACTTTTTTATATTTGCAAGTCATTTGTAAAGACCGGGAGCAAAATATGATAGTGATACATGTCTAAATTAGTTTGTGAATGAATCTTTCAATCTACAGTATCAATATATGATCAAATCATCAGTGACAATTTATTAGTAGTTAAGGAGCAAAGTTTTACCACTAACTCCTATGGCCAGCTCTGCAGTAATACATACGGAGCATAAGGACGAGGGACAGAAAAGCTAGCTGCAACAACTGAGCTGTCATTTCTGTTCTATCAGCAAATAAAGCAAAAAGAGAAGCATATGCTACTTCCTGTATTAGCCATAATTAGAATAAAGCAGAGACGAGAGCATGTTCTACGCAAAGGCCGATGACATCACCTTCACATGGCAGGCTGTGGTTTGAGTTGTCAAAGTAAGTGGCAGGTCTGAGATGACTCAGGCCTGGTCCCCACGGAAGCCGGCTCTCTCACCTTAGCGATATGCAGCGGATGCTCCCGATCTCTAGCTTCCGTTTCAGCACCTCTTTGATTTGCCCCTTCTCTGGACCTTTCTTCACCTTCTCTCGGCCTATTAGGTAGATCCCCTTAGGCGTCAGGATCAGGTCCCTTTTGATTGCCTGGAAAAGACAGACCCAAATAGACGCCGGAGGAGTGTAAAGCAGTGACAGGAACACATGCAGTGCAGTATCACTCACAGCCATGTACTTAAACCATCTACAGTGGGAGTTCTTCTGTAAAGGGTGGGGAATTCCGAAAAAATAGCATAATATGACAGTAATCTAGACATCGCATTTTCTCTTTTTCTATGAATGTAAATTCTGATGAATCATTACCTCAGGGTTTCCACACTACATGCTCTCGGAAGTAACGTGTCTACTTATCATCACGCTGCCAGATAAAACTGGCGCATAACTAGATACGTCTGCTCTGGGATGGCCCACCTTAAACCTGCGGTCAAATTTGTTGACTGAGTCGGCGAAGTCGACGCGCTCCCTCTTGGCAAGGAACTGCCGCAGCTCGGGTTTGTCCTCCATGCCCAGGTAATCGCCGACAAAGTTGCGGTTGATGCTGTTTCTGCGTCGTTCCTTTGAGTTGTACAGGATGTCTGAAGCTGAGGGTACAGTAGAGGTATATCACAGAATGCTCTCCCTCAGTCCTGCATCACTTCCACGGGACAGTGTTTGATGTTCAAACCCACATCGGGTCTCGCCTTTGCCTTTCTCCCTCCAGGCCTGACCCAAAGCCCTTTCACTCACCCTCCTCTCTCATCTGCTCATACTTCCTTCTGGCTATGTACTTCCTCCAGGCTTTCTGGATGGTCCTGGCAAATGTGTCAAACTTCCTCTCCCTCATCTCCTCCAGTAAAAAAAGCTGGTGACAACGGTTAGGACACAGAGTGTATTGTTACTTGTTATATTCGGCTTCTTGTATAGGTCACAGAAAGGGGCTGAAGTTGTACATTAACCAAGGTAATGAAGAAGTGAATGCCATGCAAGGTCAGTTGGGTGTTTTAGCTAGTGTACATGTGTTATGAAGCTTTTCAGGGAGACCAGCCCTACAGTGCATTAATTTGAACTTGATAATGTGTATTATTCACTTATTATGCATTAGTTCCAATGTTGCAAATGTATGGCCATACCGATTCTGGGTTTTTGACGAAGACTTTGGAGCGGCCCATCTGGTACTGGTCTGTATCCATGTTGACGGAGCGTAGGAGATGCTGTACACCCTGCTTTTCTTCTCCCCTCCAGCGTGGCCATGTCTCAGCTGTCAGGATGGCATACCTGAGACAGGCAGACAGGAGACCATCTCATCAAGGGTAAGGGATCATCCCATCAAGGGTAAGGGATCATCTCATCAAGGGTAAGGAATCATCCTATCAAGGGTAAGGAATCATCTTATCAAGGGTAAGGGATCATCTCATCAAGGGTAAGGGATCATCCCATCAAGGGTAAGGGATCATCTCATCAAGGGTAAGGAATCATCCTATCAA
>JAODJW010000033.1:3729300-3746523 GCA_026777045.1 Hyperopisus bebe | reverse complement strand
AGGAATCATCCTATCAAGGGTAAGGAATCATCTTATCAAGGGTAAGGGATCATCTCATCAAGGGTAAGGGATCATCCTATCAAGGGTAAGGGATCATCTTATCAAGGGTAAGGGATCATCCCATCCAGAGAAATGCAAGATAGGCATGGAGATATGGTGGAATCACATACAAATACAAACATATAGAACAATCTGACGCCCCCGTCCCCCTCCACACCTCTGTAGGAACTTGTTGAAGACCCGACGGTACGCGAAGCCGGCCCTCCTCACACGGATGTTCTCCCTCAGGCCCAGGTACTCCACCTGGTGCTTCACTCTGCACATGGCCACAGCGATTACAAGCCGGCCCACCCTGCATGGTTCCCACTGGACATTCACTAAACAATCGGACACAAGAAACGAACCGGCTCTCCTCCCAGTCCTTGGACCTCTTGGTCTCGTTGGGCTTGATGCATCGGATGTAGTGCGGCGTGCACTTCATGAGCGTATTCACCAGGTCATTCGCTTGTTTCTGCGGACAGAATGCGTCTGGTCAGCCGCTGTCATGTGACTTCCTCCACACTCGTCCTCTACGCTATAATCTAATGTGGGTTTTGCTAAATACAGCCGGTGATAGGTCAGAAGTCACACGGCCGAGTGGTAGTATGCATCAGACCTTGATCTTTGTGCTGGCGGTGGAGGGTCGACCCTTCTTCTCTGTGTTCAGGTTTTCTGGAAACAGACTCCGTATGAAGTCACTGTGGAAGGGATGGGAGAGACCGCAACCATGAAGCTTCCCTCCCTCAGAAGTACCTCAACATACTTCAGCAGTCCTAAGCTATGGCCGTTCGTGTTAATGTCGTATCGCCCGTGAGGCAGCAATCTTCGTGGTCTTGCTCTTATCGTTTATCACATCGCCAATATCTTGCCAATTACAGAACTGACATGCGAATCACGAGGAGCTCACTATTCACTGCTCTGCATCAGCTCGATGAGGTCCGTGAAAAGCACATCCCGGTTTCTTTCGCAGAACCCGTTGATGTCGTACGAGACCTGGAATAAGAGACGAGAGCCAACCAATAAAGCACTAATGTCACTTCGACTTTCCACCGCTTATTCACTATTTATTCACTATTAAGTACTGATTTTTCACCCCTATAATATCTGATTCAATATGTAATTCTGAGAATCTCGCTGCTCTGCCTGGTGATAGAAACCCCTCCCCTGAGTTATGCCCCTCCCCCCCAGCCGTGCTGAGCCCACCTTGCCTGCATAGTGGTGGATGACGAAGCCCGAGCTGAAGCTGTTAAAGTGATCGTGAGTGCCCACGGCGGCCTGCAGCTTCTGCAGCAGCGTCCCATCTGCCCCCTCGCCCTTGGCGTGCATCGTGGCGCAGACATCATCCAGAACACTCATGATCCCGGGGGGATTCTGTAGATTGGGGGGATGTACTGGTGACAACATGCTTTAATGTGCCTGAGTGAAGTCAAAGGCACAGCCTTTGTAAAGACCAATGACACCAGGAATAATCGCTATATGTGCGTCTGTCTTTCAAAGCCATTGACCACAGGGTCACTGTGAACGTAGACCATATGCAAGGAAGCTCAGGGCATAAGCAGTGTTTGGGTGGGATGCCTCAGAGTGAAAACTGGCTAAGCTAGCGACCTCAGAGTGAAAACTGGCTAAGCTAGCGACCTCAGAGTGAAAACTGGCTAAGCTAGCGACCTCAGAGTGAAAACTGGCTAAGCTAGCGACCTCATGACCTCAGAGTGAAAACATAGTTAGACTCGCTACTGCTGAATAGCTGTCAGACATACAAGAGCAGCAGGGGAACTCAGCGCAGAAAACTTACCAGCTTATTCTCTATAAGGTCACACACCACTTTGTTGTTAAAGTACTCTATGGGAGTCCACTTAATGCCTTCCTGCACATACTCTTCCTGAGAAAGCAACAGGAAGCAGGCTGCTGTTAGCACGAGAAAGTGGAGGGAGGAAATGGACCTAATAATCACATATTGATGTTATTAGAAGCATACTGTGCACTAGGCGTATCTCAAGATGTACCACAATCTGATGTTATCTTACACAGTTTGATATTTTGTGACGCAGGGTTAAACAGTGAGCAGAAACAAGGGCAGAGACTTTCATAAGTGGGAATAAGTAAATAATCGTGACGTGCATTTTTAACCATTGACTCCTCGTGAACCATTGCTAAAAAGCCACTTCACATATACAACTCAATTTGCCTCAGCTGATTGGTGACTGACTTGACTGTACAGGAGAAATATAGTCAACCTCAGATATCGCAAAAGCAAGACTTGGAGGGAATGAAAGCGGGAGCGGATCTGTACCTGCTCTGCCTTCAGCGTCAACTCGATGAAGATCTGCTGCAGCTTTTCATTGACGAAGTTGATGCAGAACTGCTCAAAGCCGTTTTTCTGTAGGAAAAGGAGGAGCGAGTGTCCGTGTCTATTTCACTTCAAACTCACAATTTACTAAGACAGAAGAGAGTGCCCTGTATCGAGGTGTCTGTTTGAGGCTGGAAACGTGAACATAAATACCTGGAATATTTCAAAACCGTAGATGTCCAGAACACCGATGCTGTACTCCTCATATGGTTTCTGCATGGCTTTGTTGATAGCCTGAAGGGGAGATGCAGTGTGATGGTAGCGACAGAGCAAATGAGTTTGAAGACACTGTACCCATCGATTGCATTTCAAGGAGTTTTCAAGCTGTTGACATGTCTCTGACCTCCACCAGGAAGTCAAAGAGGCGTGCATATAGCGCCTTGGCCAGGGCATCGCGGGTATAGCACGCCTGCTCCCTGCTCAGCGTCACGTCGATGGACTCGGACTTGCCGCCCCACTTGGAGTCCATTTTGCGACTGGTCAGCTTCTCCTGCAGGCGAGCCGAGTCGATGCCCAGCAGGTACGCTGGGAAGGCGAGCACTGCAGAGCAAATGTGAGGCAGGGGTCACGCAGAAGGTCAGTACTGACACTGCAGGGTGTGTCGTGCTGGTGATAACAGAATGGTCATCAGATCCCCTCTCTACCTTCAAGAAATACCTCAAGACCCATCTGTTCCATGAATTCCTCTACTAGCCTGATGCTTCTTTACATCCCCTGAATGTTCTTATGTTGCGTTTCTGGTCACTGAATAGTCATATTAAGTTCTTGTTTTGCTAGAAGTTGTTGTGTAGACGCTCGTACCTGCGCAGCTCAGCCTAGCTGCACATCTGCCTTGTAGACTCCTTGACAGCACGCATGCTTGTCATATGCTGTTTGCCTGGCTTATATGTTGCTTTGGACAAACACATCTGCTAAGTATGTAAACATGTAAATGCAAATGTAAAGTATGCTTGCAAACATGGGTGGGTGGGTTAGCACTGCATGGGGTCCTTAGCCGTCGCTAGTCTGTGTTATTTGCTGTTCCCTCATGTTCAGCAGAGGTGGAAACAAGTCATTGACTTTCAAGTAAGAAGTGTCAACTCATTCCACTCAAGTTCCAAGTGATCACCCAAAACAGGAATGTCTCAAGTCAAGTTTCAAAACAAGATAGTCAAACACTAAGTCAATTCCAAGTCAAAGTCTCAAGTGAAGTCTAAAGTCCCACGCTACAAATCTGATTATTATTTAATGGCACAGCAAAGCTATATAGTATATAGCTTTAATAATATAGTATGTGTAGTGTGTACTTTTGCTGCTTTGGATTACAATCAGACTTGTCTAAGACGTGTAGTTTAGGACTTGAGACTTTGGTTTTGTTGATTCAGACTTGACTTAGTGTTTGACTATCTTGACCAGAAACTTGACTTGAAACTTGCCTGTTTTGAGTTGGAACTTGAGTGGTAAGATTTGAGACTTAATTGTTACTTGAAAGCCAATGTATTGTTCCCACCTCTGATTTTTAGAAGTCTGTGTGAGCACCAGCAAACTGCATGGATGTCTGTGTATCTTACTCACAATCTGTGCTCTCCACCTGGCCGTAGTTCCCAGCCTCGACAAAGTTGATGTTGCCCAGGTGCAAAATCCCTGCCACAATCTGTAACACCAGCGTCTGACAGTCCTCTGGGATTCCGATCACCTGCATAGCTTCCTAAAAGCCAACAGAAATGCCAGAACATTCCTCAATGAGGCAGCTGGCACATTCATCCTGAAATTAAGCTGTACTGTAGGTGTTCCCTATGACACGGTTAAAATTTCCACCATGATAATCTTAAGAGCTTTGCAAAAGTAAGTGCCTTAGAATGTCCTCTTTAGCAATCAGCGGCAGATAATAGCTTTGGCTGTCATAATATGTGTAGAAGTATCAGTCTCTGGTGCATCAGAGAATGTGAGGCCCATGAGAGCCTGATACCCCACATGACATCAGGACACGTGAACTGCACTAGAAAGATTATAGTGCAAAACAAACATTTTCAATTTTGCCATGGGTACATCCTTTACCAAGGATGTCACACTGTCAGGGTCAGCGCCCAACTGGTCCCGTCCTTCGTGTTTCTTCCCTGTTGGGCCAGCAGGTGTCGCTGGTCATCCCGTCTTGTCACCCCTTGTCAAACCCTTGTGTGATTCTACTGTTTCCCTAGCTACCACATAGCTCAGTGGGCTTAGTGTGTGGCTTAGAAACTGAGTCCATGGTCGTGGGTTCAAGGCTGATCTTGGGTCTTGGATTTTTTTTGTTTCTCAGTGTTTTGTATCTTCCATATTAGTTTTCTTGTTCTAGGTTTTCCCTGCTTGTGGTCTGTTTTGTTCCATTCTAGTTCTGTTTAATTATCCTTGCTTTCTAATCCTAGTGTTTAATTCCCAGCATGTAGTTAATGTTTCCTAGTTTTCAGTATTAAGTTCCTAGATTCTGTGCTTGTTAACTGCTATTAGTTCCACCTACTGCCCATTTTCTTGTGCCAGTGCATGTTTATTTTCCTGTTCTGATGCTCGTTGTCCTGCGCCCTGTGATGATTGGTTATTTGATTATGTCTTACAGCTGTTCCTTGTTAGCCACAGCTTTTCTATGTGTATTTAAGTGCCTGCCCTGATCTCCTCTCCAGTGAGTGATTATATTAGGTGCCTGTGTTAATGATGCTCTGCTTGGTTTCCCTAACCCTAACCCTAACCCTAACCCTAACCCTAATCCTAATCCTAACCCTAACCCCGAGTTGTGTGATTACTTTTAAAGCCAGAGTCTCATAATTGAAGTATAACACTGTTTGTTTAGTATTTGTTTTGTACTTCTCTGACAATTTTACACAATTGCATTATTGCGCAAAAGCCTTAGGCAGTCAAAGAAACTGTCTAAAGCTGTTTATCTGGGTAGGAACTGCATGCTTGGTTAGAAGAAGACCCAACTTAACATAAGAACGCGAGCAAACTAAATCTAACAAAATGAGAATTTCTTTTGTTCTTGAAAAGTTACTGATGTCTTGCTGCATGGCCAGATGAACGCCGCTTCAGTTCCCAAACCTCTCCTCAGGCACCTCAGCCGTTTTAAACTACACCGCCAGCTCAATTAATTTATTACTTAATTAATTTATTAGGAGAGGTTTTGAAGTGGCTAAGCTGACATTTTAACAGACACCATGTCACAGTTTTAAACTAACATGAAGATCATTTAAACGTCTTCTCTGACTGCCTAAGACTTCTTCTCAGTACTGTTTTTTTATCTATTACACTCTTCTCAACAGTCCACCAAGCTGAAACGGTGTAAAGACGGTGTACTACAAAACCCCCACCCATCTATCCATAATCACAAAATGGTGTCGATCCCAAGAAGTACTAGACAGTCAGGCAGGGTTCACTCTCAAACACGTTACTGATGAATGAAACACGCTGCTTCACCTAAATTGTGCATCTCTGGATTGTGGGAGGAAACCTGGAAGATATCGGCACAAACAAGGAGCCCAGGCAGTTATCAGACCTATATGTTACCTACAAAGCCACTGTGACAAGGAAAACGACCAAAGAGACCAACCATGCAAGATTTCTTATTTTGTACCTCTGGAGACATACAGTGCCGTCCACAGATATACAGTGAGCCGATTGCAGTGAAACTAAATGCGTTGAGTCACATGGGCAGGATGAGATCATAACAACTGTCCCCTTCACAAAAACGGAACTTGAATAAAGTAAAAATATAATGGATTTCTTTCATTTTACCAAGAAATAAATACTGCACAACACTGAAATTCTCAAGAACAAAACTTGGGTCTTAAAAAAGACTTTTACCATGGTTTCCTGAAAGTCTTTGCTGTCAATGGTTCCATCCACCTTGTATGTGCCAGACTGGTTCAGGTAATAGAAGTAGTCTGGGGTCACGATTCCCAGAGTGTCTCTCTGCTGGGCAGATGCTCCTTCCAACAGCTGTATTAAAGAGAGAGCGAAAACACCTACAGATATACCCTGCATACATCAGAAACCCCATACGCTCGCTTTTTTATAACTGAAATAAGACACAAAGCATCAGTCCGAATACGATGAGATGCTGCGATAGAGCAGAAGTGGGCCTGTGTCTTCTGGAGCCTCACCTGGTAGTAGATGTGGAAGTTCCTCTCACTTTCATTCTGGTTGACCACTCTGGACTTCTCAAGCAGGAAGTTGGAGATCTTGCCTCCATCTGGTTCTCCTCCACGACTGAACTGAATCTCAAAGTATTTACCCTGTCAAGTCAGAGACACAAACCTACATAAAAGGGCAAATAACACGAAGGAAAAATATGTGATTTGTAGTAACAACAAATTTATTTTGCCTGATATAAAGTAACGGTACATTGGTCGGAAGGTCATGGACCATCTGTATTAGACATCTCCTCCTCCACAGAAACATTAACAAAAAATAATGCAGACTGAGACTAAGAACAGTCAAAATGCTTTCAGGTCTTGCTGTGTAGGGCCAAATGCCAAATGCTGTAAATGTAGGGCACATGTGCCAACATGCATTCACCTCATGAGCTCTTTCACCAGCATATATATTTGCAAATGTAATTTCGTGATGGAGAAATTCATCAGTGACCCAAAGTGGTAAAGGAGGTTTGGGGGGGGGGGGGGCGGATGAGGAACTGGTTAATGGTTGGGTGGGTTGAAAAATCTATTTAGGTAAACAAGCTGTCTGAAAAACCACATACCAGCTTGATGGGTTAAAGACAGTTAGCAGCTGAAGTCTGAGAGCCTTCAAAGAGGACAGGGGTTTGAAAACATCACGTAAATGTGAGAGATATGCAAAATATAAGTTTAAAATATGAAGCCATGAATTTGATACAGTCGCACATTTGTTTGAAAGTGACTGTAAATGGATAAATATGGATGTGTGACGGGTAATCGTGTGAGCAAAGGAGGAAGATGACGCATGAAGGAGGGTTTTATCTGAGGAGGAGGGACTCACAAAGCGGCTGGAGTTGTTGTTGCGGACGGTCTTGGCGTTTCCGAAGGCCTCCAGCAGAGGGTTGGACTGCAAGATGATGTCCTTCACATGCTGGGGGCACCCAGAGAGGAATGTGAACACGGATGAATGCGGTGGGAAACTGACCGCGCAGGTTGCAGTGTCAGCCGGTGCGGGTTACGCAGGCCGGCACTTGCCTTGTGTCTGCTCTGTGCCCACTGAGCCCCCTGTCCTACAGCCGTATCAGTAAACCCCAGAGGAATGTGAGAAATGGTAACCGACAGTAAGGTTTCCTTCTGCTGACCACAGTGCTCACTAACACAGCCCAACCCATAAACAAACTTCCCTCATTTACATATACTAATAACGCAGCAATGAAGAGTCACTGTTACATTAATTATATGCTTTTTATTGAGGTAGTTCGGCTTGCATAGCTACATATTTCATTTGTGTTTTCCCAAAGGTACAGCAGTTTCCCTTTTGGGATCTGAACACGCACCCTTCTTGCCAAGGCTAGCTCCTTGGCATCGCCACTGACTTCCATGCCAGTTTAAGATTCAGATTCCTCTTTGTTTTTTTTGAAGCGCCCATCTACCCCACGGCAGCAGCACCCAGTACCTGCACTTTGGGTCCCCCGCCGGACACCTTGGAGATGTAGCCCATAATATACTTAGCAGCTACAGTCTTTCCGGCTCCACTTTCGCCACTTCGGTGGTGCAGCGACAGACGTCACACAGAAACACACACATTGCACTGGTCAGCGCTTACAGCAGTGTTTTCCAACCCGATCCATGCGGACCCACAGCCAGTCCACGTTTTCGCTCCCTCCCAGCACCTTGCCAGACAGTCCACATTTTTGCTCAGGAGCCAGGAGGGAGCAAAAACATGGACTGTCAGTGGGTCCTCAAGGACGGGATTGGCAAACACTGGTTTACAAGGCAGGTCAGTCCCGCTTCCATAAAGACAGAAGATAAGCATGTTAGACAATAGTTAAGCCACCGTAGAAGAAGGTACTTTCAGTTTAAAGCCTCGTCAGGAAGGAAGTCCTCTATTTGTTTCAGGTATTTTGAGAAAACCAGTCTCCATCAGTGACAATCTACAGGAAATCAGGTCCATAAAGCAGAAAACAGAAAACACAAGCAAGCAGAGTAAAGGCCCCGGACCGCCCCCCCCTCTGTCACTGTGTGACTCAGTCTAACTAACAACAAACCAGACTGAGCAAAACAGAGAACCACACTTCTCAAACTAAATATTACCCATAATTGATGTATGTGTGTGTAATGCCTAAATTGGCAATAAGTCAATAATTATCAATTATTAAAAACTAGGCAATGCCCATGCCACCATACTGGAGACACCATACTCCTAGCACACCACCATACTAGAGACAACATACTCAGAGCATGCCACCATACTACGGATCCTTATTTTCATCGCAGACGATGGAAACTCACTGCAAACTACGGTCACTTCAGAAAAAAAAATCCTTAGAAGCTACCTTTGCACATGCAAACCGCAAGAGCAGTCAGGAAACTGAGAACAAGGCCCCTCTGCTAGATGGGGGTTTTAAAGGTGAAAAAAATACTGATGATGCCAGGAGGGGAATCTGGTTTAGTGTCTTGCAACTTTGAATCTTACAGCTGAGTCAACAACAGCTATAGAGAAGCCATACCTCCAGCATCTTCTTAAAGTACATACTCTTTAGGCCATATTGCGTATGATTATGCATATGGCATAATGGTGATGGAATAGCCAGTGCTGGGCAGTAGCTAGTTACATGTAACGGCATTATGTAATTAAATTGCAAAATAAATGTAATTGTAACCCATTATAGTTACTGAGAAAAGAACATGTATTCAGATGACAGTTACTAATCAAAATGTTATTACGAAGAGGTTATATCTGGATATATTCTTTTTAGTAAAAAGCTTATATGTAGAATATAAAATAATTGTGTTGCTTTGCATCCATTTGCCCTGCAGAAATGCCTTCTTTGGCATAATTCCCGACAATGTGGGTCAGCAAAGCCATTGGGATTTTTCAGCTTTAATGCTCAGTTTAAAACATTTGTTGGAAAAGTAATCAAAATGTAATCAAATGTAATACGTTACATTACTTTGATGAAGTAGTCAAAGTTACATTACTTATTACATTTTTAACAGGGTAACTAATCTGTAACCTATTACATTTAAAAAGTAACCTACTGTAGATACGGCATATGAGTGTGTCAAAATCTGTATCATATTCCACTTCTCAGAAACCATAAGCTAAGCAGGGGAAGTCAATGACAGGCTGTTTGGTCTTTGATAATCACAGCCAGTGTGACGGAGGGCTCTGTTATGAGAATTTCTGCATTAATGAAGTGTCTAGTGAAGGCAGTGATGGTCACATACCTGATAATAACACACTGGTTTTCACCATCGATCATCATGTTTCGATACATGTTGTCTGTCAGGGCGTATATGTGCGGTGGGTTTTCATACTGGGCCTAATAGACAGATGGAAATGAGACAAAATGAGGTCATCGTTTACGCCGTGCGATAAGAGCTGCGAGTCAAAATGAAAGCAGGAAGGTCTCACTCACGGCTCCTTGGTAGAGTTCGATTTCCCGGTCAGTGAAGTAGGGCATCTGTTTGAAGGGGTTAACAGATATCAGGACAGAGCCGATGTATGTCTGAATCGTTCAGTTAAGTACCAGATAGGAGACATGCCAGAAGCACGGTTGTGTCTTTCAGCCGGTCATTCTCAAGGCAAAAAAAAATACTCTGGCGACTAATGTCAACATATCAGCTGTTATTCTGCTTTCGTTGTGATACATATTATTTCACCATGATGCAATAGACGAAAAACCGCCGTATTTCAATGAAATGGAAGGTATTTCAATATAACAAAAAACGGGGCTATCCACCGCTCAGTATTTAAAGGCCAACAATAGTGACGACGTTCTGATGATGCGGATCACAGGGGCTTCGCTAACTTGCGGACGCAATCCACCAGTCTGCCGATTCAAACCAGCCCCATAAATAGCCACGGTCCAATAGTGTGTAAAACACTCTGTCATTTAAATCCAATACAGAACACTGAATAGCTTCCAATATTAAAGAAACTGCCAAGAAAATAGCAACCCCCTGAAGTGTTTCCTGAGGAATGAGGAAGTGTGCTGACAAAAGGCTCACAATATGATGGCGTACAAAACAGGAACAGCTCTTTGCATGTTTAATGAGAGGTTTTCAGCCTGTTCATCTCTGACTTCTTCCCACTCACAGTTCAAATATGAATAAATGCCTAAGGCTATTTAGAGGTAGCAGGTCTTATTTTTTCATACGAAACATCTTTGACCTAAAGGCAAACTTCGGAGAAGCCTGAATAAAGTAACCTCCATCTTGGTGTGCATGAAATGAAGTTGCAACATTTTGCTTGTGCAGAATATAGAATGGCAAAATAAAGACGTGATATGTTTTGATGGTTTAGATGAGACATAAATTGTCATTATATATTCATACTCATAAAATTCCACATGGTCTTATGTTTGATTCACTGAATTTATCCAATAAACCGAATTTGCCAGCTCTGTGGCCTTTCCCTGCATTGAAAGCAGACACACTAATGATTTTTTAACCAGACACAAAATAAACTTAATAGGAAATAACTTATTTATATTTTTGTACAAGAAGAACCTAGAGTATTTGATCACAATGCAGTAAAGGCAAGATCTATAAAAAGTACTGTGTTTACTATGAAATGTATTTTTATCGTTAGGCTTTATTGGGGTGCAGGTCAGTCAGCTCCAGACGGCTCAGTCCGTTCCGGGGAGTCCCGCCCATCACACTCCCATGCTTCTCGTTTCCCTTGTATGGTAAAGAAATTGCAAAACACAAGCGTCGCTCATGTCACCATGTGTCAGGCTGGACAGGCTGCTTTGCAGGATGTAGTGCCACTTCCCCAATATTTTCAGTCTCCTTTCAGAGCCGGCGTCCATATTTATATTTAGAGGATTAAACCCAAGCGGAGGGCCCGATTAAACGATCATTCGCGACAGGGCCAGAACATTCAAAAATGGCCGAGTCGACCACATGTATGAAAATGGGTGGCTGGATACCAGTCTAGATGGACTACTGAGATTACCCGCCCCCCCATATCAGAGCGATTGTATTTGTTGTTCTTACAGCCATCCGAAATGTACCTTTCACCATCCATTATTATATTAAGGTGGTAACCACAGTCTCACCCTCTTTCACAAGAGTCAAACACTTTATGTTATGTAGCCTATTTGTTTATAGAGGCATTAAAGGTGCTTTGTAAACCACACATACATCACACCACACATAATCACTGAAACAGAAGGATACAAAGATGTAATCATCCATGTATCGCTTTTTCAGGTTCTCCACGATGGCATCCTCTGTGATCTTTGACAAGAGGACCATGTCGTCCACTCCACTCTGCTTCACATTCTGACTCTGCCAGTGATATTTACTGCCCTGTACGGGAAATACAAGCACATAGTGTCTCCATAGGACAAGTAAACCAGATCAAGTGATAGGTGTAATCTCACGTAATCATCCCATTTTGATACACTGGGGCATTGTTGACAGACAGACAGACAGACAGACAGACAGACAGACAGACAGACAGACAGACAGACAGACAGACACTTTATTAAACCCGAAGGAAATTGAGGTATGACTGATATAGGTATGTATAATTCTGAGTGATATCAGGAGGGCTTATTAGAGAGGGTGTGAATGTCCCCAGCTATATGGACTGTGACATGTTCTTAATTCATTGTCAAATCTGTTCTGCATATCGATCTTTCATTCTACACAGCAAATAAAAAAGATTTGACGTCCATATTCCCCCGCACCCCCCCCCAATCGGCAGGCTTTGCACACAGATATTAGTGGATTAATTGATGCTACATCATTTTTTATTATCACCCATTTCTCCTTCAGTTTAGAAACGCCCTCGAGTGGTCCACTTGGGGGAAGCCCTCCTAGACGGTGCCCCCCAGGTTGTATAAGCTGAAGACCCCTGACTCATGATCTCAGTTTAACCGTTAGTGGCTCATTCCTCTTTGTTCCCCAGCTAAGCCATTTCATGAAACAGTTTACAGTACTGAGAGCCTCGTTTTTGTATTTGCCGGGTTCATTTACTTTCTTTATGAAACGAGACTAATAACATCATCTTAGAGATTAAGATTTGAGTATAAAAATTGCTGCAAAATGGCAGGTAGTGTACAAACTTTTTACCTACCTCAGTATGCTATATTCTACTCACAAACCAGACTTCCTATCAACTAGCACTGGATGAGCTACATCTTATATAATTAACCAGCCCCAAGGTATCTACGGAAGTTTTTACTTTCCTTGATCGTGTTTCAACTGCTTTTACTTTGGTCACAACCAATACCAAAATGGTGGACATTGCGGTTATGTCTGTGATTGTAAGTTACCAAATTAATAATATATACCTGTAGCGGACCAATGCAGAACCAGGGCTTTTTAAGATGCTGTTGTGGATTTTAGAGCCATTTGTAAGGCTGGGGACAGAATTCAGCCCAGAGTCACGCTCACCCCTATGTAAGCATCACCTCCAGGCCGCACACGACAGCAAAATGCTTCCAGTTTTCGCTGTTGCTTTCAGCAGCATTAGGGATACATAGTCTTGCTGTTATTCTGTCTGTCTGGCTCACGCCCATTTAACTGCTTTAAGTAGACGTTCAGAGTGTTTGGAGATGCAGCACACCTTTGAACTTCATCTTGCACTGCCAAAGAACCTGAGATGTCTTTGCTCTCCTTGCACACTTTCACACGCTTTCAAACCCACCGCTAACTGCGATTAAGCGTGAACACGCACAGGCAAGAAAACCAAAACGAGAAAACCAGATCTTCTTCTGAAGAGTAGTGCGACTCTCTCTTTCGGAAACGATTCCTAGAGATTCCTTGCTGATCACCACAATCCTGGATCTGTTGTTCAGCCTTTGCCTGTCTTGACTGAAAGGATCATTATCACTTGATACTGAAACAGGGTCAGGCTTGACCACAGCTGGTGTCTGTTACAGCAAGGGCTATGCTGTTGGGGTGGATCATTAACATGGTAAGGGTATAATAAAGAAGGGAAAAGGCTTCAGCAACCCTGAGGGATGCGTCTGTGATGGACACTGTCTTGCCCTTTCTCTTTTCTCAGCTTGACCCTGATGCTACAATATACCTTGACGCACCAGCCTTCTTATTGGCTGATTCTGTGTTTGGACAAAATGCGCATTGCTGCAATTCATGCTCAGTCGTCCATTGTGATAATAAACACCTGTGATTTCAGTCACTTCATGACAATGCGACCACTGAAACACTAGGCTTAATTATGTTACATGTACCAGTTCCTATTAAAAACTAAAATGTTAGTACGGGTAGAGAGGAACAGAAAGCATGGAAATCTTAAATTATGGTCCAGGCACCCTCATAATACCCATTTATTTCCTATACTGATAAACCAACTATAATATATCAAGAGCAGCCTTCTTGAACACAAAATACATGGCCCGGTAGTACTCAAAGAGGAAGTGTGGTCAAGGAGATTGTAAGGCCTTCTGAAAGTTCCTCCTTGCCCCCAGCCTTGTGAAACTTAGATGTTGTGACACGCAATTCTATAGTTCCTCCAGATACTGTTTCCTCTTCATGCTGCCCAGATGAAAGTTCCTGTGGTCAGGTCTCCCAACAAAGCTTAAGAGGTTAACTGAGAAACAGCCCCTCATGAGGAGAGATCTTTATAAGTGGCCAAATCCGGAAAAGGGCAGCGTTTTACCAACATGTGACCTCTGGTGTACCCAGACCAGTCATCATGAAATGGACAACTGTGTTAAACCAGACCCTAACACGGAAACAGCGACAAGGCTGAAGATGCTGAGAAGAGGAGCATAAGTCACACAGAAGAGTGAGACTGTAAAAAACACATAGAGCATCGGACAACGAAAAAGTGTCTGAAGGTATAAATAAGAAAGAAACCGATAAATTAGACAGCACATGAGAAATCAATGAACTGACTGAATGTTATTTTGCTGTGAAGGTCATTGAGTTTCTGTAACAGCCCATTAAAAGTCAATCAGGTATAAGGTCTGTAGACATCTGGAACACAATCTTACAATCTTCATGGAATTTGATATTTTAAAGCTTGAACTGAGCACTATGCAGATCTTAAACAGGGTCAACAAGATCTGAGCCCGAGTCTCAAGATTCTGTCTGATCTTCCAGTTCTCCCGTGCATATCTGTTTTTCAATTAAGTAACTCCCCACTGTCATTAATACGCGGCAGGAAATACATTATGGCATCTCGAATGTCTATTAAATTAAACTCAACTGAACTTATCATTTGGCAAAATTATGGATTCCAGTCTACGTTTTAAATATCGCACAGAAATTATACACTAATGAGAAGATATTACTTTGCCTCTTCAAAAAGTCAAGTTTAAGCTTTAACTTAATGGCGTGCATGTGCAAACCAACTTAAATACACGCTTGAGTGAATCAACCTTCCTCGTCTAACACACAACGTCTAACCAACCCCCCAATGAAATAACGGAAGGAGCTGACCACATTTTTAGATATTTAACAGCTCTACACGGAATCATAATAATGATCGAGATGAAACCGGTAAATTATTTGAAGTAAGACAAAAGCCTTTATTAGCTGAGAAACGCTTTGAACATTTGCGCAAATAACTCATATTGTTGACCATTGTTAAAATCTATTAACCCTCTGGTGTACAACCCTACAGGGCATTTCAGTCTTCTAATTAAAGGACAATTTAATTTTATGACTTGCCAATGAATTTGGATACTGAAATATCAATGTAGAGATTATAGATCTATCTGAAAGTGGACATTTAATAAAAAAAGAACTTTTTTTTCTGGCCGAGTGAATATGTTTTAAGGTCACTTTTAATTTTTGTTTATTTTTGCACCTGTAAACGGGACCGATATTTCTACACTAGGCTGCAAATGAACAAACGTAAAACACCGATGTGAAAGAACTTCCCACTCATAGTATTAGCTGTTGCGGCGATACATCAGCCATCAAGCGCCGGTGTGAGGTGCAGGAGGGGAGGCGAGTTTTTACCATGGCAGCGGCGTCTGTCCTTGGGGAACGGGGAGTATCTCCTGTCTTACGGTCTGCCGGCCGTTGTTGCCCCTGTCTCTCACCTCAGAGCCCGGGCACTGGAGCTGGAGCTCGGACTGGGCAAGGAGATGTGCTCTGCCTGCGAACTCAGACTGCAAACAAGCACTCACTTCCTCATCCTCCCACACAACAGCTAAGGCAAAGACCTACAACCTCTCTTCCGCCAGATTGGCAACACCTTTCTCTAATAAATAGCAGTGGATTTTAACACTGGCCTCTGCCTCCGGAGAAGGCGAGCTTTTTTCGGTAGAAATACAGTGATCCGATCTGGTTCACACAGAATGCCCCAGGGCGCTGCCCTGCCTCATGAGCCCGAAGAGGACCGCCTCAGGGAGGTGAGATGTTCAGAAGTCCGTTACATCTCCCTTTCCGCCCAGGGTCACACCTAACTGATGAACAGACAGCAACATCTCCTCCCAGTAACCGCTTAGCAGTGTCTGTCACAAACTACTGCTTTCAGTCACTGGGGAGGGGGACACCACAGAAAAGGTGATGGAAAGGTTCCTGATGCTGACTGTGCCTAAATTGCATTTCAGAGGTATAGTAATTCGCAGTATCGATGTATTAAACTGCACTTCCAACTGCTTTTGAATGAATAAATCTGGAGTAATGTTTACTTTGTGTTTGGGCATGAATATAGCGGCGTGCCTCTTCCCAACCGCAATAATTTCACTACTGCCCCCACCCATGAAGACGGAAGACTATTTACTAACATCGACTCCTGGTCAGAATGAATCGATCCGAGACATTTGGTAAAAAGGTGACAAAATATAGTACGGGTTTTTGTTATCAGAGGGATCTGGTTTGCGTATTAAGTCCATAACAAAGAATTAGCCTCAAAATTTCGAGAAAAATGACACTGAGACGCACTGTAAAGTTCATGGAATACACGGAAAAATAGTACAGATAACAAAACAGTGTAAAAATGACAGCGTGTATCCATGCGGATGTCGATGTCTATGTTGTAGACAGACCTATGAATACCAGCGGCGAATAAAGGGTCACTGCACATGAAATGTATTTACAATGCACCATATTTAGTCATTTATTGAATTATTTTCATTTCAACTGGTGTACATAAGAATCGCAAACATTTTGATAATACTGGATGTACAGTACATATCTAATAGCATGTGAAAATGACATCTGCCCATCACATTTTCTCAGAGAAGAAAAAATGGTTTGATTGTGGTCAGCCACAGTACATATGTTATAAGCTTATACCTTGAAAATCTAGTTTTTGAAAAGTTGTGCTGATTTGTTTCTGAGTTAAAATCATCAGAGTGATTAATATTGAGTATTATTACAGATACAAAAAGCTTCCGAATGCGCGCGACGCAGCTGCCCGCTGGTCCGCCTTGGGGTGGGGGGGGGGGAATCCAAAGCCCTCCGCAATTTCTGCTCCTATTCCCCGGACTGCGAAATTGTTGAAAACTGACCTCAAGCAAACCATTTATATTAACTGAAATACATGATCTCTGGAAGAGGAAAAAAATAGCACCATCCCAAAGCTGTGTAAGAGCGGTAGGTATGACAAATCGATGTGACGCGCGCCTCTTAGTAGAAGTACTTGCATACTACCATTGTGGCAAGTGCCAGATTCAGCAAGGTTTTGCAGCCATGCATAAAGACACACACACACACACACACACACACACACACACACACACATATATATATATATATATATATATATATATATATATA
>JAODJW010000033.1:3696322-3721589 GCA_026777045.1 Hyperopisus bebe | reverse complement strand
GCTATATGAATGGTGTACACGCACACACCAGCTCTCACCAGCTATATGAATGGTGTACACACACACACCAGCTCTCATTAGCTATATGAATGGTGTACACGCACACACCAGCTCTCACCAGCTATATGAATGGTGTACACACACACACCAGCTCTCACCAGCTATATGAATGGTGTACACACACACACACCAGCTCTCACCAGCTATATGAATGGTGTACACACACACACCAGCTCTCACCAGCTATATGAATGGTACACACACAAACCAGCTCTCATTAGCTGTAAGATTCATAAATACACATAAACATCCAACAGCTGCAAGGATCGATAACAAACATGAACACAAATTAATGCACAATAAGATCCACCAGTTGTAAGACTCATGCTGACACACACAGACATAATGTTAGAATACACCTGCTGCACACAAACAGGCACACAGAGAACAACAGGCACCAGCCGTCAGCATCACATGCACATTTGATCTCTTACTAGATATCATTCATATAACTTTCTGTACACACACACACACATTAACACTCACCAACCACAGCACATTAACACTCACCAACCATAGCACATTAACACTTGTAACACATTAACATTGTCTAAGAATCACATACACAAAACTTCCAGACAGCTTGAAGGGTGAAGTACAGGGTACACTCACACACTCACACACCCACGCAGACACGCAGACACACACCCACACACCCACGCAGACACGCAGACACACACCCACGCAGACACGCAGACACACACAGTCCCATTAGCTTCTATCTTGCAGCGCGACAAAGTATAAGTGATTATTCACATCCAGATACCCACAAGCGACTCTAGGCCTTTTACCCAGGGGATGCAAAGTAATACAGCCAAATAGCATTTTCACTTGACAAGTAAGGGGTGCAATTGCACCCACTGCCCCCACGGTGAAATCGTCCGTACAGATATCTACTCTCACACACACCTGGCATACTCAAAACATCATTAATAGTATTATTTTTCTAACAGCGAATGTCAGTGTGCAGACTGAAGATTGGGCCTTTAAGATAAGCAGAGCACCAACACATCGTGAAACAGTGCAGCTGAAGGTGATGCCCCAGCAGCCGGAAGCTCACGTTGGGGGGCACGGCTCAGAGTTGCACGCTCTCTTCTTCTCCTTGGGCTTGCTCCTCTTGTCGCAGAATTGGTTGAAGACCACCGAATGATCAGCCTGCTTCTTGCACACTACCTGCTGGGTCTGAACCCCTGTGAAGATGAGCAGAGCAGAACAATGACCTTAACTCTGGCCCAGTGATAGTACAGGGTGGATCCATGAGACGGAGCTGGTGCATTAGTGAAGCCTAGTGGAGATCAAGGCCACTGGCTGGTTTTGGTGGCAGAGCCATCACATTTCAGTTTTGGGATTAGTTTGTTTTTAGTGACAATTAGTGATTTTATCAGAAATGAGATTCAGATTCATGATATGGTGAAATGCATCTGTATCTGAACCGCTGTATGTGCGTGTGCTGGGGAGGGGTTTCGTGGGCTAGTGATTTAACCAGAAGGTTGTATGATCCTGGCAGAGGGACAAGTGAAAACCAGCAAGGCAGGCAACAGCAGGGGGCGCACCTCCGGCACATAGGGAGGAGCAGCGGGACCAGGAGGTGTAGTGCCAGGCGTATCCACTCAGTGCGTCACGTTTCATGGGGGGGTTGAACCGGTAGTGAATCCCTGGGTTTGGCTCCCGCACCAGCACCTGCACACACATGGTTGTAGGTTCACTCAAGCTATGCATGACATACACTGATGTATCCTGGATGCTACTTGGGCAATTTGGTCAAATTGTTACCATGACAACAAGTGATACGTTGGTGGGCCCGAGTGCCTCCAGGGTTTCTGGTTCGTCGGCTGGCCGCCGGTAGTGGAAAGTGGTCCCAGCGATGTCGAACCTCCGCGGGGTGTCAATAGTCAGCTTCCCATTAATAAAGTACTGGTCCCCTTTGCCCTTCAGCACTGAGAAATGGCATTGCAAAGTGAGTGTCCACATGGAAACAGAACACTAAAGCCGTGTTTCAAGGGGGATCCATGTCAGGCAAACTTGGAAAATCCAATTCGGTAGCCTTTTCCAAATAATGGAACATTTGGTGCCACAGAAATCGTTTTCTAATGTGCATCATTCTAGAACTTTCCAGAAATTAAAGGACTCACCCAGATAGTTGAGGGAGACGTTTAGCTCCTGGATATGAATGAACACTGAGCCTTTTGGGATCTGAACCACCTCTTCATAACCTGAGGACATAAAGGCCAGATGGGTGTGTCAGAAAAACAGCCACCCAACTGTGGAGCGAATGATGCATAACTACTGTTTGACTGTGCAAGTTCCCAATGGATTAAGCAGGGCCTCTGGATTCCAGCAGAATTCCTGGAGAACATTCTGCAGCTCCACCAGTGAACAGCAAATACGTCTGTAACCAGACTGCTCTGTCCAGCCACCACAACCCTGTAAATAACTCCAACCCCGTTCAAAAAAAGAGAAATGACATAAATAATTCATTCCAAGTCAAGGGAACTGTCAGGGGGAAGGACAAGCTTTCCTCCAGACCTTTTTCCGGAGCAGAACCCGGGGGGGTGTGAGTAATTTTCGGCAGCCGAGAGCCCCACTTGCGGTTTCTGGTGGACAGGAAAACGGAGACGCTTTCCTGTTAGAATCCAAGGGCCCGTGTGGTAAACAGAAGACACAGAGTGCCAGAGAGCAGTAAAACCCCCCACCCACCCCGGCCCTCGAACCCTGAGTAACCCCTTGTCCCGGCCAAAGCTGGATCCAGGTCAAAGAGAGAACAGGGAAAAAAGAAGGGAAGAGAGCAGAGAAGAGTAGCAAGAGATAGACGAAGACAGAATTCGGTAAATGGAAAAAATAGCAAGGAACGAGAAGTGTGACAGAGAAATAAATGGGACTCAAATGATGATTAAGGCAACGCTGACAGGAACCTGTATTCCTGTCATCTGAGATTAGGAGGCCGAAACAGTCAGATCAAGGCAGCGGTCTGAGACATATAACAACCTGGTGTCCTGGGAACGGAACGGAGCAGATCGTAATGCACTGGCACAGGTCCAGGATAATTAGCAGAGATTTAGCCCCGAGGTCGACTTGTTAGCGGGTTGGTTTTCTATGGGACACGTTTCTCCAAAGTGAAATTGCACTGCCTTCAGCAGGGTGAGTCCGTCACTGAGCCGACTCGCGCTCCCGGCTTTTTGGCTTCAGCGTGTAAGAAATTTGATATCTGGCACTGAGTACAGCCTGCTGTAATTCAGACGGGAAGCGGGGCTCAGTTACAAAAAAAAATTCAGTGTGAGCAAGCTCAGTGTGGGCTGTAAATTAGCCCCGGCTCAAAATACATGGCACGGCTGTGGCCGGGCCGGGCCGGGTCCAACTCTCCCCAGATATGGCTGCCCCCACAGCGGGTGTCAGTTCTGAGGCTTTCCGGGGGAGGTTGGCCCAGAATAGAGCTGGACTGATGCTCAGATCCACGAGCAGCCGGAACCCAAGGATCCTGCCTCATTTCAGCCCAACACCACAAGGTCATGCCACAAGTCTGGCTCACTAAGGTGAAGGACTGGCCTCCCTGCCAATGACCCTATGTATAACCCATGAGGCGCATTAGGCTGGTGACCTCATGTGCTAGAGGGCTAAGTGGGGCTCAACAGGTTAGGATTCGTGCGCCCATAATTGGCAGAGTGATGTCATCACCAGGCCCTTGAGCGAGGCCCTTAACCTCAGTCATTCCAGGGATTATGTGACCCTGCTCTCTGAATCGTACATCACTTTGGACCAAAGGGTCTGCTAAAAAAATAAATGCAACTGTAAATGCAATGGGATTGCAGAGTGACCCTTAGGGGCCAGGGAGGGGCTAAAGACAGAGCCACAGCCAGACACATGACGTACATGAGGTCTGTCCTGATCAGGCGCTGCCACCTCTCGCTCCTGCCAGCAACCCTGCCTGCTTAAATTCATTCTATATATAAGAACATTTTATCAGAAATAAGCCGTCTAGACTCAAACTGCTAAGCAGGATGGGCAGCTGCGGTCCGAGGGCAGGAAACAGCACTTGCCCTGGAAAGTCATTTTTAAGCATGAATTTTGGGGAAAAGATTACGGAGAGTGGAGATGCAAACAGTCTACGTGCAAACAAATAATTATAAATCATTCCAAAACGCCTGAGGCCTCTCAACTCTGTGGGCAGCAGTCCAGTGTGTGGTGGAGTTTTATCTAAAACCCGACAAACAAGCACATAATAATACCGCTTTAATTTCCGCAGGGCGATTAAACTGACTGTTTACTGGTGTGTGATTTGGCTCAGTAAAATTCACCATGGGCCAAAATTTTTATAAATATTTATGCTCACAGTTATTTTAGATTTTCAGCTTTGGTTTCAATGTCTCCATAATTTAAAGAGATATTTTACTGGCCCAAAAAACAAATAAGTACTGCAGTATTTAATGGGATGTTCCCTGTCACAAGTGCCCAGGACAGGTTCAGTTAATGCAGTACTGAGGCTAAGGTGGGGACCTCCTACTGCTAGTAGTCATGGAAACCAGCATCTTCACTTCATGGCAGCTGAGGGCTACTGGCAGTGTCAGCAAGACCAGGTTACTTTTGCCTTGGCATGGATTTACAGATTTGACAAGATCCAAAAAACAGGATGGAAAAGACACGTGGAGACAAACAAGACAGAGCAGTACATTTCTGTGGAACTGCCCTGCTTACATACCGAACTGGTCAAAACTAACTCAGCGGGCGTGGCATTGAAAGGACGAGTACCTCCTTCAGGCAAGGAGTCATTGAAGATGCCCTCGACGACCTCACAGCTGCTGCCGTCGCCCCCACAGACCCGACAGCGGTCCTCTCTGGTGTCGGAGCCCAGGATCCGGTCACAGCCCACATGCTGGCAGACATTTGGGGATGAAGGTTGTGGGTCAGAGGGAACAGAGCTGGAAATGCTGCAACAGATGCCCAAGCACAGAAGCCAGGCTGCACTTACCTGTACTGTTCACCGTAGCGTCTTTATTCACAAGTGAAGCTATTGCTTTACTTTAGACAGTCAGAATATATTTATTCAAAAAATGCTCCTTTTAACTTGATTCTGTCATAAAACTATTACATTTCCTAACAGGACTTGTGAATTATCTAAGGAAGTTTTAAGTCTCGATTAATTCTCACCATCAGCTAAATCTGCTTCGATTTTCTGACTTTACCAGCTGGCCCACAGAGGAAAATATGTTTTATTTTGATAATGAGTGCAGAGACACTTGTAGCAGGCAGACCGTGTGCAGGACGTGCTGCGGGTATGCTGGGGACATGTGTTATGTAAGTCTGCACGATGCCATGTATTTTTAAACGGTCCCTCCCAACTTAATCAATCTCTCTGTGTCTGGAAGCACCACCACACTGTGAGGGAAAACAAGTCCTCGCTGTCTGCTGCTTTGCTGTGGAACAAACGTAGGGCGCAGAGAGCAGGAAGAGAAGCACGGGAAGGAGAGAGTGAAAGGAACGAAATGACTGGGGGAGGAGATGCGGAGGAAAGCGAGTCCGATCTTGCACAGCTGCCCACGGAAGAGACCCACAACGCGAGGGTCACCGAGTTCTCCTTCAGCTCAGGCCCAGCCTCGCTGTTGATAAACAGACTCGTTCCCCTGGATGGTTGCCACGACTCCCACTTAACCCTAAGCAACCCCGCTCCCCCGCACCCACGCACTCAGAAAGAGCGAAACAAGAACAATCAAACAAATGCTAAACAAAACAAAGGAGAACAGAGAGGGACTTCAAGCTGCTAATGAAAACCTGCTATGTTCTATGCAATGGCACTGAAACTGTACAGCAGCTGCTGGGGCTTTTCCTCCTGGATTTTCTGCGCTGAAAGGTTTTGTGTTTTTCCCGTACCTAAATTCACCATGTCCTGCTTATGGGCTTACATCAACAACTATGAGCCACAGTCTGTGAGTATGGCAAACTGAAACGCAAAATTTGTAACGGGAAACATTTCCAGGAGGGGCTGTAACTTGGATGGACGGAGCAGAAGCAAAAACCATTTGTGCACAGGACTTGTTCTGCAATTGGTTCAGACAGAAATACATTGGTCAGGCTGTCTTCAGACAACCGCTGCCATACCTTGCACTCCCCATTCACACAGACATCCAGAGAGTCATCGCGACAAGGTGTTCCGTCCACCACAGCTGGGGCGCGCTCCGTGTAGAAGTTGTAACCCTCCGCCAGGCAGTTCAGTGAGCAGGACTTTACACCACCTGAATAAAAGAAAGAAGAAACAGGATGAGGTTTAAATCGTGTCATTTATGACATTGCGGTTCTTTCGAAAGCTCTCTTTCTCCCATTATATTATAACTTACTATAACATCTAAAATGTCAGAATATCTCTGTATTTCACACTTAGGGAATGTTCATACATTTGTACAACCCCAATTATCAGTGTATTCTATTTTACTCACGTGAAATTGAAAACAGACATGATATGCAAAGTTTGGACTAATGAACTTCATTCATTTTTGTAAACATACATTCATTGTATTCCCTAGACTGGTTTTAGAACTAGTCTGCCGTCACTGCTACAGACACTTTCTCATTAGTGCAGTAACTCAAAAAGTATTTGGTGGATATTTGCAGACACATCGTGAAGATCTGGAACTTTTCATAATTTGAGACAAATCACAGCAAAACTGAAGCAGCACCCTGCAGTAATAGCAAAAAGAAGGGCAGCCACAGACACTAGATCTTAGCATAATAACTCAAAAAGCATTTGACAAATTTTTTTCAAACTTGGCAGACACATCCTATGAGTGAAGATCTGGAACTCAGGACATTTTGGGAAAAATTGCACTGAAATGCACATGAAAGGAAAGTCACAGATGCAAATCTAGTGACTCTGATTACTTTGAGTCAAATCACACAAAGCTGGGTTCTTAATAAAGACTTTTTGTAGAGGTGGATAGCGTATGCAGGGGGTTAGAGATAATAGAGGTTGGGGCTGTGGGAGGACTGGGGATTAGATGAGGGGAGGGGACGATGGGGCTGTCCAGGAATTACAATGTCATGTTTCTGTCAGAATGTAGTTCTAAATGTGATGTCTGCAACACATTCCAAAAACAGTTGGGACAGACGTATGGTTATCACTCTTATATTACCTTCCCTTTTGTTTCGGAAATGAGGACACTAATTGTTATATTTTTGAAAGCGGGATTTTTCTCTAGGGTGGCATGATGGTGCAGTGGGTAGCACTGTTGCCTCACACCACTGGTACCATAGTTAGAGTCTCTACCATTCCAGTTCCCCCCTCCACAGTCCAAAAATATGCGGAGTTTATTCGAAGTTACCAATTTGCATGGAGGTGTGCCTGTGTGAGTGAATGGTGTGAGTGTGCCCTGCGATGGGTTGGCACCCCATCCTGGGTTGTTCCCTGCTATGCATCCATAGCCTTTGGGACAGGCTTTGGAGCCCCTGTGACCCTGAATAGGACAAATGGTTCTAAAAAATGGACGACAGATGGATAGATGGGATTTTTCTCCCATTCCTATTTGATGTAGGAGTTCAGCTGATCACCAGTGCGGGGTTCCCATTGTTATATTTTGTACTTCCTGATGACAGGCCAGTTTAGCTCTCAGACTCTCCATCTGTGAAGCCATTCTACTGTAATACACACAGAAGGTAGCTAGACATGGTCTTGCTGAAAAAAGTAAGGGCGCCCCTGGAAAAGATGTCCTCTAGATGGCAGCTCACGTGGCTCCAAAATGTACCTTCTGCGCTATGATGCTTTCCGAGAAGCCTTCAAGGTTCCCATGTCATAGGCACTAACACACCCCGACACCATGAAAAACACTGGATTTTGGTCATCGCATTGCTATAATTATTTTTCTCTTTTGACCGGAGAACATAACATCCATTTTCCCCAAAAATAAGTTGAAAGGTGGACTTGTCAGACTGCAGTTCACATTTCCACTTTGCAGCAGTCCATCTCAGATGAGCTTGAGTCTGAAGAAGTCGACATTTCTGGATGTTGCTCATGTATGGCTTCTGCTTTGGGTCATAGACTCTTCATTTGCATCCTTGGATGCTGCAATGATCTGTGTTTATCAACAACATTTTACCAAAGTACTCCTGGGAATGTCCTCTTACGGATGCTCATTTTAAACCTAATCAGGATAGTATCACCTGTTCTCTGTTCACCTAGACACCTGAATGCTCCAAACAGGTTTTTTTAAATATCCCAGTGGAAAACACACCCCTGTCCCAGTTGTTTTGGAATGTGTTGCAGGCATCACATTTAGTAAGAGTGTACATTTATAAAAATAAATTAAGTGGAGTGGTTCAAGCTTCACATATACGGCTTTGTTCTCAGTTACATGTGGTTAAAACTGAACTCACCAATCACCAAGGTCTTTCTTTTCATTAGCATTTTTCATGCTTTTTTGGAAATGGGGTCGTATTACCTGCACTGGATTTTAAGCATTCACTGTAATTACATTCAGCCACAGTCACTCAGCATTGTTCCACTTTGCTGAGTTTACGACGCTACGTAACTTACTAATGGCAAAAAAACTAATTGCTGCCACTTTCCGTTTTCCTGTTACACAGTGGCACGTACATATGCTTTGGATTTCTCAGAGGGAAGACAAAACAAGTCAATTATATAAAATGTTTCCTTCGATTATGCGCTCCCGCCATGGAGATCGAAAATGCCTCTGATGGCCGCACACAGCATTTTAATGGCTTTACGAGTCTTTCTGTGAAACGTCGTCAGTTTGCTCTTCCACAGCTGCTGAGGACTGTGGTGCCAAGGTAGAGACAGAGAGAGGGAGAGGAAGGGAGAGAGAGTGTGAGAGGAAGAGGGAGAGAGGGACAGAGAGGGGGAGAGACAGACAGACTAGAGGGCCCAAAAGGGGAGAACACTGGGACTGAGGCCAGCTGGAGGTGATTAAATCACTCTCCCTCTGCTTCTCAAACACACACACACTGACACACGTGTCAGCACATCCAATCTGCTCTCTGATGCCTAACTCACCTGCATCCCTCCTGAATACACTTACTGAATAGTTACAGTAAACCTCTTTTTTAGGAAGAGATATCAAGAGTGGTGAATTTTTCAAAAAATTCCTAGGAATGTGGGATAATCCCATGGGGCATATGAGCATATGAGGGATAGGGAGAGAATGCGAGGATGGCGAAGTCCACTTGCGCATGAACAGCCCCCTTTGAATTCACATGCATGCACCGCTGAGAGGCGAGTGCCCATTCCCCCATGGCTGCTTCACACCTCTCCTTCCCACTGTGTCTCATGCTGGCCCAGAATGTGATTTCAAAGGGAGGCAGACAGCTGAGGGCCTGCAGTTCCTCCCTCCTGCGCTCACATCTCCCTTATCGTCTCTCTGACTCCATAATTGACCCAGATTCCCCGCCTGTGTCTGGCTTGACACCAGTCATGTGAATATAGCAAAAAAAAAAAATCCGTCCTAAACTCCTTTCCGGCCGGAGCGCTGTACTGCAGACGACAATCAGAGTTTATTTGCACTTACTGTCTCAGCGCTCCTGCTGGTGACCCCCCACTTCACACCAAAAAATTTAAAATGGCTTCCCACATACTGCTAGGGCTTCCTCTAGACTACAGGACCTCAGGGAGCACCTTGTTTGTTTGTTTTGTTTCTCGCCAGCAGTCGCAATTTTGTACAGAAGTCGACACGTTTTCCACTTCATGTGGTGTGAAAATTCCAGGATCCCAAACAGGAACTATGAGGCCTTTCAGGGAATAGCGGGAAAACCATGACTCCTGTGCTATTCTGCTCTGCTCCAGCTGCAGAGCGCAACAAGCGTTCGAGTGTCTGCATATGTCAATGCGCGCCAGCGGAAATGCGAAATCAAGGAGCACGGGAGCCCTTTGCGTTATCTCGCTTCATCTCGGTCTGCGATGTGGTTTACAAGTCGTCAGCTACAGCCAAGGGGGCGTGGCCAATAGGCAATGGCTTGCATGTGTGCTGAGATTTGTGCTAGGATGAGGAGGCGATAAAGAACGGTTGGCTTGCCGGATTTATTGGACAGACTGCAACGACGTGAATGGATCCGAAAAAATAAATATGGCCGTAAGAACCTCTGCAAGCTTCTTTCACGAACCTCTTTGGCTGACTGGCAAACACGTATGACGCGGAGGGGTAAGAAGAGAAAGAGAGAGACTGAGTGCAAAGAAGAGTGAAGGGAGGAGAAACTGTGGTACTACTGGAAAGAAAATGGAGGGATAGAATAAACAAAAATGCAGAAAGGGGGGGAAAGAGCTGCAGATAGACAGAGAAACGGTAGACGGACAGGACAGAAGTGCGGCTCGAGATGCACGAGCAGCTCTGTGAATGTGGTGCAGGCTGAGGCAACGTTCATATTTTAACAGCTGCTCGGGATTTTCATTGTAAAATCAGCTGACTGGATGAAAGGAGCACTTGTTGTCTGCAGTTGGAAAGGGCCTCTCTGTAAGCCATTATGTTATTGGACTCACAGATGAAAGGCAGTTATGTCGTCGAAAGTATTTATCTTTTGCGTCCAGCTCGGTGCTCATCAGGCGCAAGGAATTCTAGCTGGGGATTCTGGGAGAGGGCTTTCCAGGGCGAGCATATGGGAGCCAGACTGGAGGGTATCGGCAGCCTCCCCTTTCTGGCCCTCATCTGGGCCCCGTGCCCCAACGCAGTGAGACGCTGTGCTCTCCAGTGGCAGGCGGTGCATCTGCAGCCACATTACAATCACGCTATAGGCCGGGAAGCTGGGGGGGGGGCGTGGCCACTTCTCAGTCACCTGGCAAAGGGCGGAATGGACCCCACACTGGCCGTTTCATGGACATCAGCAACATATAGCGTTAGCAGAGTATCCCTTACATACAAAAACCTGCCATAAGCTGCCCCACGCGGTCCGGGTACTAACCTCCTCTATACGGTTTCCAGGTGTAGAATTTGCCTCGGAATGGCACGTTATCAAAGTCGGAACACTGAATTTGCCGGAAGTCCTGTGAGCCGACAGGACACTCCTGAGGCAGAGAGAGAGAGAGAGAGAGAGAGAGAGGGAGAGAGACTGATAGTTAGGCCTGATCAGCCTGCTACTACATCCATGGCCACATACACGACCACGGAAACCCATCTATGGTAAGGAACTCGCAGTGCATGATATTAAGTTTAATTTCTTATGACCTTAATCAGTCTCCAGTTTATATTATTTTTGCTCTGAAACCTAAACTACAGCAACAGGTGGAGTTAAGAGTGGGGTGACCTTTCGGCTTAACGGGACCTAAGAAAAGGAGCTGGGCTTAAGGAAGAATTAGCCCTTTGATGGAGGCTGTGGTGGCTGAGGGGCTGGAAAAAGCCCAGTGCAGGTTTAGGCCGCGTGTTCTGACGCTGGCACCTGTTACGACGAGGCCAGCAGGACACTGCGATCCTGAGGAAATGTGATGCAGCTCAGGTCGTTTCCTGAGAGATTCCAGAAGCATCAGCTGGAGATGTCTGGCGTAAAAGCCGACCGGTCACCGACTCCTTAAGGGTGCTGAGTGATCTCTTCTGGACTGCTATTAGGAAAAATCCTGTCAGACAGCAGCAAGTCGCAGCCCCTGTCTGCAGCAGGGTTACTGCGCTCGCTATGGCTTACACCCCTGGCCTGGGTACCAGCACTGCTGCTGTTTATTTAAGGGGGGTGGTCACACCACTCACACAGACACTGTGCACCATAGGAAAAATTGCCTTCATTCCCCCATATTGCCCCTTTTTCTGAACCAGCTGATCATGAATTGTAGGGGGCGGGCGGTCATATGGATGTATAGTTTTACAAAAATACAAGAAATAATTGTACTCACATATCTATCTATCTGCCTACCCATCCATCCATCTGACCAACCTGCCCACCTACCTGTTTGTATATAGCATATATGTATGTATACATACACAGCGACACATAAATAGGGATACATTTTTTCCTGACTTGCTAAATTCTCCAAGGCCTCCTCGGCCGACCAATTTGGCCAGTCTCGCAAAATGACGGTGCTGCGGTCGCAGTGTGAAATGCAGCGGCTGAAATGCAACGAGGTGCCGCATGTTTCAAAACGGCCAAGGTATCCGCGCATCTAAGTGCCACTCACATCGATATTGCAGGATCTAAATCGCTTCCTCTCTCCCAGACAATACTTCCCACCGATCGTTGGCCTGAAAAGAAACCAAAGACACATGACATCTGAGGATGATTACATTCATTGTTAATCACACGTCCGTCCATTCTAAGCCACAGTTTGGAATTGCAACCTATTTTTCAGTCTCTTCAGTGACTGATATGTCTGAATCGATCCTAGTGGCTCCCAGACAGATACAGTAAATGAGGCAGTCTGCTCAAATGTTTTATACCCTGATTGTGAAATATACATCCCATAGTGTTATTATTAGGAATTCTGCTGGCAGTCGGGGCAGAAACTTTAGGAGCCAAGAGACCAGCATTTCCCAGTCGGAACATTGCACACGCTTCCAGCGGAGCGGATCGACACGTGCGCGGACGGCAGAGAGCTCGTGAGGACAGCGCTTTGCTCCGACCTTAAAGGGATCTCGGCACAAAGATGCTCCGGACTTAAAACGACAAACAGAATTTCAAAATGTCTTGAGGAACTGTCGTTCTGTTCACAAAACTGCCACTCTACACAGAAACGGCTCAGTATGCCCTCCCACCTTCCATTGCCTACCTTGGGCTGTCGCAGTGCCGGGTGGAGGAGGAGACACCTCCCCCGCAGGTGCGGCTGCACTCCTCCCACGGTGACCAGAGGCCCCATCCCCCGTCGACACCCTCGGGTCGGGTGCCGAATGCCACGCACACCCGCTTGTAGCACCACTGGGGACGAAGGAAGGGCAGTGGGCTGAGAGAGGGAAGGGGGAAGAGCGAGGCCCGTTCTGGGAACAGAATTCTGGGACAATGTGGGTCATCACCATGGCCCCAGGATGGGTAAGTGAACAAGCGTGTTAAGGTGTGAAATGCTGATGTTCAGCAATTAAAAAAAAGTCCATAGTCCACACGTCACACCCCAGATGCCTACATGGTATAACATCTATCTCTCATCTGTCTCTCACTCAAGCACTTTGTTTATCTTTTTATCTAATTCATTAATGTTATAGTAAAAACCTAAATGCATATTTCTATACTTCATAGTCTTGTTTACATTTTCTTTTTAAACCTTGATTGAGGAAACCGTGCAAAAATTTTAGTGCCTTTGAACTTCTATACCTGTGCAAATGACAGATAAAGTTCCAGTTCAATTCAATATCTGCTGAAGATAGTCCACAGCAAGGTGTTTTCATATGAGGTTTGCGGGCCCTTAAAGCCTGTCACTGGAGTGTGCACTGCGTGGTTTCCTCAGAAAACAAAGACAGCGATTTGAAGGTGGCTGCCCTGTTATCGGTTACATTTGGCCCGATCCAAATCACATCGGGGGGAGCAGGAGGTCAGACGGGAGGTGCATTTAACTCTGAGAGTGCTGATTTCAGCCCTACACTTCCCTAGCACTCGATATTAGCATGTAACAGAAACCAAAACCCTCCCCCCACAAATCGTTTCTCATTTCCTCCACAGGAGCACTCCTCACCAACATTACCATCCCCTCTTTCCTGGGAAGAATGCTCCAGCCCAGTACTTACTCCCTTCTCGATAGTGTTGGTCTGGCAGATGGTTCCTTCTGCGGCAGGGATGCTGCTGGTGATGCAGTGGTTGCTCTTGCTCATGCACCACAGCTCGCTGCAGACTTCCTGCGAAACACGCAGACACGCATCAGTGCCGCCCCCGTGAGGCGTCCGAGCCGAGGAGGCGACGGTGCATAAAGATAATATGGTAAAAGACGCCACTGCTCTGCTTTCTCCTATGGTAGCTAAGCGCTCTAGTGCTTAACCACAGTGCTTGAAGGTTAAATGCTGCATAATGAAATGCTACTGGGTGTAGCTACCGGTGTAACTTAATTATCCTTGGGAGGACAATAGGTTGGACCTCTGTGCTACTATGGGTTTGAGATCCTCACTGTTTAGCCTTTATAAAGGTACACTATGCACCCAAAAGTATGTGGACGTCCCTATCAATTAGAGGAATTCGTTTATTAAGTAGCTAATTAGACACACCCACAACTAACACAGGTGTATAATTTAGCATCCAGCAACAGACGCTAGCAGTGGAATGAGTGTTTGTACAGGGGAGGTGCCTTCCAGCTTGGCCCTAACACAGGACGCCACCTTTCCAATAAGTCAGTTTGCCAAATTTTTGCTCTGTTATAGCTGCCAGGTTCAACCGCAAATGAGGTGACTGTGAAGTGGAAACACTGGGAGCAAATTCAGCTGCAAAGTGGTGGGTCACACAAACTTACAGAAGGGGACCTGATCACCCAGCATCAATACCCAACCTGGATGGCAGCAGATCCCACCAGCAATGTTCCAGCAGTTAATGGAAACCCTTCCCAGAAGAGTACAGGCTGTTATAGCAGATAAGGGCTAACCACCTTCAAATGAATACCCTTGGTTTCAGAATGAGATGTTGGACAAGATGGTGTCCACATACTTTTGGCCACATGCTATACCTGACCCTTCAATAACCCTAACTTATCCTACTGCATTAATGGGTAAAATTATACACCAGGGTGTGCAACATTGCACATAACTTGGCAGTGACTAAGCAGTTAATAAACGAGGTAATCTGCTAAATGTAGCACCCTGAGGTCTTTGACCATGAGGTCTGAGAGGCATAAACCTGAAGAACATGCTTATTGAATGACCGCAGTGTTACTCTGACGGGTCGACGGCATTGATATGAGGGCAGCTGAGGTGGAGCACGACTGTGAGCTGGAGACGTTTCAGTCAGAGAGGGAGGGGGAGAGAGAGAGGGAGGGATGAGAACGGGAGCTGTGGGGGGGGCAGAGCAGCGAGGCCAGACATGGGCCCAGGGAAAAGCGAGTACCCCGTATTTACACTGGCGAGACTTCACCCCATACTGGAAACGGCACTGCTCGTCCGCGTCGTACACCTGGCCCGGCGCCGTGGTGGGGTACACAAACTCCTGCTTGGGAGGCATGTTGTTTAGGCAGGAGCCCATACCTGAGCTGCAGGGGGGTCAGAAAGGGAGGAGTGCGTGTTCAGGCAGCCCCAAAAACACAGGACACCGAGAGAAGCACAAGCCGGGCGGATGGGGGACAGAACAGCGGCCCAGACCAAAATAACCACAGTATGGGGACAAAAAACAGATGAAACGGCAACCTGAGGGAATATGAACAACATAGACGCAGGAGGACAGGAAACGTGGGGCGTATATGGAACAAAATCGTAGGGAACCAAAAGAATTCCAACAACACTGAGAGACCCAAAACGTGACACTCTCCATTCCCACTTATTTGCCCAGCCTGTTGTAGATTGTTATAAAAGCGTGAATAAACCCCCCCCCCCCCCCACCACTAAAGCCAAGCTCTCTTGACACGCCAAACTGCTGGTGTGTCAGCTGTCATCATGCTGGTGGCTGGCTCACTCCAGGAAGTTGGTGATGTAGTCCCGGCTGCAAGCTGACCACACGAAGGGGTTGGTCTTCATGGTGATGTGGGCAGCCATCAGCTTGGCCGTCTCCTGGCTGCGGGCGCCACACGCGTTGCCCACGCCGTCGTGGTTCATGCCAAACCTGCCAGAGGGGGGCATCATGGTCACCTTGCTTTGCCGATAAAGCAAATCACACTGCCAGCTCCTTGGTGTAAGTGTGACTTACAACAAGAAAATCACGAGCATCATCTGGTAACCCTTTGGTTCCAAGCAATAAGTTAACCCAGTGTTTCCCAACCCAGTCCTCGGAGACCCACAGGTAGTCAACGTTTCTGCTCCGTCCCAGCTCCTGGTAGGGAGCAAAAACATGGACTATCTGTGGGTCCCCACGAACCAGACTGGGAAACACTGAGCTAAGCTACCTGCTTTTCTGTTCTTTTTTTGCCATATTACTGGTGTCTCCCATTTCCCCCCAAGTCCAGTCCTCCATGACATGCTCACGTTCACTATGCTTTATCTCTAAAGCTTCTCTTTTCTCCCTTTTTCTATCATTAATAACTCTAATACGCACTAATTCCCACAGGTGGGTAGTTCAGGTCCAGCGAGTAAAAGTCCAGACCAAGATTTAGTTTCAACCAACCAGCTGCGACTGTGACTGGATGGTTGAAAAAAAATCTTGGTCTGGACTCGCTGGACCTGAACTGCCCACCTCCGTTAATGCAAATACATCATCATACTGACAACTCAATTAAATTGACATATAAACACAGAGGTCCAATTAAAAAGGAACAGAGGTAACTGTCAGCTCAGAATTATACTGAGAAAGTGGGCAGGGCCTAAAGTTGAGTGAGGTGAAGGCAGCTGCCACAGTGCACTCACGTGTGCCCGATCTCATGCGCGATGGTGAACGCGGTGGCCAGGCCGATGTCCTCGTTTATGCTGCAGCTTCTCTCTGGTTCACACATGCCTCCGACGGGCGCCAGACCTGGGGGGCGGGAATAACCGGCTCAGGATGGTGGGAAGGAAGGGTCCACTATGGTCACACGTGCACACATTTTTTCACAAGATTATTACGCACAAAACACCCTAACACAGGGAAAGACGCAGATTGTGTAACACAAATATCACCTCAGTGTGGCCAGTGTGCACAAAATAAGTCATTATTTACTTTTTAATGCTTTCATTGTAACTTCAAACATTTTTTGGTATATATTAGCTAAATTGCCAGCAAACAAAAACACTTCCCAACGAATAATGAAGAAAAGATCTTTATTCGTCTCTTTCAGACGCGGTTGAGCCCAGAAAGGTGGCCAGTGCTGGACGGGGCCCCCGAAACCCGCAGAGCCGAATCAAATCACACCCACTTCCTGGGTCGCTGCCCTTCCCAGGATCCAAGTTATATATGGTTTCATGCCACGACACAGTGCCTTTGTATACGAGGTCAGTGTGAGCTGCCTTGTTCCCCTGGCAGTGCTGTTATTCACCGTGGTCCGTACCTAGTGTTCCACATGGCTTGTTCTTGTAGATGCAGATGTCGTACCTGGAAGGGAAAGCAAAATAAACTGATCTGTTTGTAAAATTATACAAGGCAGGTAAGACACACAGGGGTGCAGGCACTCTTGCTGATAAGCCTGCACCCCTAGAGTCCGTCCCCAAACTTCAGCCTGCTTAATCATCCCAAATCCCCTCCCAGTGCTATTTGAAAATGGATAAAAGACAGTAGCAGAGAAACTTTTGGAACTCAGCTTAATAAAGATGGAGGAGTAAAGAAATTAGTTTTTCATCCGACTTCCACAAGTGAAACACTTGCAGGTTCTGAGCGACGCTGGCCCATCCAGTTGATTGCAATGGGTTAACAAGTCTGAACAATTGCAGGAAAAGTGGGGAGACCACAGCAGAAATGTTTGGGGTCTTTTTCCAAGTCGGTCTATAAACACCTCCCATTCTCTCTACAGTGTGTCTCACTGCCTGCACAGCCTATGCCTGCCACACTACTGCTTTTGTTCCATTTGATATTTCTTTTCTTTTTCTTCCTCTTGGCCCACATCACAGTTTATACCACTCTGCCTACCCCTATCTGCTTGCAGGGCGCCACCAAGGAAAACCGGTCGACGAATCTCCTGACGTAGGCTAGCGCCCCCTGCAGGCCCAGCGCCGGGAGTCACTGCGGCGGCAGACAGCTGAGAGCTCCTAGCAGACGGACCTCCTTCGAGACGAGCCAGGGCTACTCTGGGGATTCCGACAGGCTTTTCAGACGATTTTAAGACGTACTTAATAAAAACAAAACTGTCACTAAACACGGAGACGTAACTCATCCAGCACTCTCAGGCCCTGCCGCTGCTGGATTTTTCCACCGACACGGAAACCGCGGCACGACGAAGGCGCGCCTGACTCCTCGGAACGCACTCAGGGCCGCTGGACGCCAGACAGCTGTGCGAGTCCTGCATTCTTCTCGCTATCCAGATGTGCACTGGAGCACAGCGAGCCAGACTTCGAAACTGCGGCAAGACCCGGCGGAAAGGTGCAGTTTCGCACACCCAGTGAAAGTCAGAGTGGGGAGGAAGAGCAGGGTGCTCGAAGAGGGGGGTCATGTGACCTTGCACGACAGCCACATCGCAAGTGAATGATGGAATGTGTTGGCGAAATGCAGCAAGATTCACGGCACTGGAAGTGCACAGCCAATATCCAGCAGACACAGTGACTGTGCTGTGAGAGACGCAGTCCCAGTCACACGCAGAGACACACATAGACATGTGGGACTGACCTTGTGACGAGCACTGCGGTGTCGTGGTGCGCGATCCCGTTGTCGGGGATGGCGTTGCCGTTGCCTTTGCGGTTGGTTATGGACCTCTGCCACTTGCAGAAACTGTCCAAGGACTTTCCTGCATGGTGGTTAATCTCCAGATTGGGCTAACATGAGAAGACAGGGAGTAAAGACAACATCACCACCGTATCGACAAAACCCTCCCTCAGGAAACATTTCCATATCCCGTCTGGACGTAAGGGACAGCCATTTTGAAACCATGATCGCTCCATGTCTTTCCAGTGAAGAACCCATCTGATCATGTGATAACCCACAGTCTCCATAGGGGACAATTAGCCTCCCACAAGCAAAAAAACTCCAGAACAACCCACCAGCCCTACAGTACGTGGCATCCTCTATCCCAGGCCACGCCCCTGTTTCTTCTTTTGGCTGCTTATATGCAGCGCTGTGACCGCATTTTCTGGCCTGGTTCTAGGGGTAGCACCCATTGCCATCCCCTACATTGGCAGTGAGATCTGAATATTTTCCTGGCCTGCTGGGTTATACTCATAACACAGGAATGCACACAGAGACATAAGTTGTTATTATCCCATCCCACAATACCCCCCTCTTTGGGGCCAGCGGGCTGCCTTGGTGCACAGAGGCTTCTCCTTCCCCCCATCTGGCTCCACCGGGCCGGGTTGGACCGGGACCTGCACTGTTCGACTGTGGTGCTTTTGCATACACATGTAAACAAGTCCGTGAACTTCTTCTACGATGGCTCTGGGATACCGAGCTGATGAATTGAGGCTGACTTCAATTACTCGGACGGCAGGTTGAAGGGAACAGTACCCTACAGTCTCCTGAAACATGACATTTTTTTTTTAACGTCAAAAACGGCAGCGTCCAAATGTGCGTCACGGCTGGGGCCTGAATGGTAGCCGGTAACAACGGGAGCAGTCATGACTGGCCGGGTGGCAGTCACCCAGAATCCACCAGCGCAAATGGCCAAGCACACGAGGCGCTCCTCTGCAGGCAACTGGGGGCAAGAAGAGACACTCGGGCTAACGGCCTCGCTAACAAGGGGCTCATTGAGGCAGAGCTGCGGCTGTATCCGGGCGCCACGCAGAGTGGATGTCCGCGGCGGCGTCGGGCATCGTAAACACCACCGCGGGGCAGCCGACGAAGGCGTGAGCACGTGCCGCGGTAACAGGGTGTCACGTACCTGGTCCTCGGTGAGCAGGATGAGGCGGGTCACTACGATATTCACTGCATTCCCCAGGCTAGAATCCTGGAACAGTTTGGCAACCTGACCTCCAAGGAAGCAAGAAAAGACCAGTCTTAAAAACGAGAGGAGCTCTGACACTCAACGCGGCTTCACAACAACAACCATTAGCCGCTCCTTTCTAAAGGGCACTTTCCGCTAGTTCTCAGGCTGAAAGACAACTGGGGCACTTGCAGGAGCAAAAAACATTCCAGAAGGGCGGCGCCACTTGAACTCAAGAGCGAAACAGTATATTGCAGAAATGTCCAGCCAGAGACTTGGTCTCTTATGCAAAGAGAATATTTTTTTTGCATAATTGGTCTAACAATCATACTAAAGTACAGATGCTCCTCTACTTACGAACTTTCAATTTGCGAACTTTCAGACATACGAATGAAGAGGACTGTAAGTCCGAATTGTGTTTGTTGGGCTCCCGTCCTGTCCGCAACATCAGGTTTTGTTCTGCGCCCCAGTACGACTTCTGGCCTCTACTCCCACAGCGCAGCAGCATAGCATGCGTACTCCCAGCATCCTGATTCCTTGTACTTGCGTATACCCTGGGATTGACCACTGGTACGCAACTACGCATTCACCTTTAAAAGCGATACGTGCTTTTATATGCATTTGTGTCAATATCACAAGAAATTATCGTATATTTTAACCTTTATATGCTAGTTCATACTTCATTTGCGGTATAGAGGTTAAAATGCACGTTTCTTGTGATATCGGCGCAAATGCACATAAAATACATATGCATTCACGCTGTTACAACAATCGATTGCCACATGTATTGTTTTTAAAGGTGAATGCGTATACTTGCGTGCCAGTTACGTCAATCCCAGCGTATACCCTTAAAACGATGTTGAATAACGACTTACTAACATTTCAAGTTACAAACGGCTGTTTGGAATGTATCTTGTTCGTAAGTAGAGGACCGTCAGTATACATATAAGCCCCAAACTGTTCAAACAAGGCAGACGTCCACATTAACCAGGGTTGAGGCAGTGAGCAAAGTTAAACAGTTTTCTTGGGGCAGAAATAGGGCCATCTGAGCGGGGTTGGATGACTGCGTCATTCAGTGACACCATCGTCTAAAACGCTACAGACGGGACCGCTCACGACTCCGGTGGTACCAAGGTCGGGAATAACGTGTCCCCCTATCTATCCAGGCAATAGACTGCATCAATGCATTTCAGGTGTGTTAAAAAAACATTTCTTAGCCTTCAAAAATGTCCTCCACAAGTGAATTCTTCCAGAAATGACCGTTGTGACGCGATGAGAAACTTACAATATTCATGACGGCGAGGATGTACTGCTCGATGTCGCGTCGGCCATGGTAGCCCACCATCATCTTGTCAGCCACCACCAGAGTCTCCACGTAGCGTTCCCGGCTCACCGAGCGCTTCAGCGGCAGCTGTCCGCGGCCCATCTGGTTGGGGGAAGGTTTCAGAGGCCGCTGCCACCATCCTGGACCCTTACCAGGCTTCTCATCTGAAAGGCGGGCGGGTGAGGTCAGCAGGGAGAGCTGCAGCATGGGCCGGTTAGCCACGTGGCTCTTTACTCTGCCGTGTGATGCTTCACTCAGCGAGCTGCAGCCCTCTAGGGTTCCCTGTGGGGGTCCTGGCCTGAATCTTTGCAGAATATCAGATTGAACCACTGCACAAGGTGTCTGTGTCTGTAAGCTCGAAAAACACGCTCCAACTAAAGCTAAATTCTCAGTGCTAAGGGACTGCAGAAACTGGACAAGGCTCAGCAGCAAGTCTGAGCAGAGCAACACCTGGCTCCGTGGCAACATTGGCATGAAGACATTTTTATACCCATAATAAAAATACCTGAATGCTGTGTTTATTTATTTAACATTTTAATGGGCTAACAGATTTCTCAGCAAGCACAGAACAGATTTATGAAACTGAAGAAGAGCACATTTTATTACAAAACACAAAGAGTATACTTTCAACATGTGATCAGTGACAGACATCCCATGACTCTGTACAGGTTAAACAGTTGGAAGGTAACTGGATGGATGAATGATGGAGGGATAAATGGATGGGTAGCGGGATGGGTGGATGACTGAGAGATGCTGAGAAAAGTCATGCCATGTTACCTATGACCCCACAGGACTGGTCCATGTACTGGTGTCGTAGGGAAGACCTTTTGTACACCACATGGGGGCGACCCTCCCTCTCCTCCACACTGGTCAGATTATCCGCTGGCGTCAGCGGCTCAATGAAAAACTCTTCGTCCCCGGACACTATCACCCCCTGCTGGAGAAGTCAGGACATAACACAGCTTCACAGATACTGTGATAATCACCAGAATGACAGTATACCACTATACACTTATAATACCATTACTGGGAGTTCCTGTGGCTGTTTACCTGCCTGTTCTTGGTCTATCTACTCTTCATCCTATCGACACCCATCCAATCACGGGTCTCCAAAGCATGCTCATCTACAAACCTGGACCTTCTCTTCACAGCCTCTCTAAACCTTCCCCGAGCACTGGACGGCTCCAAGGGACCCTTACTGTGTCTCAACATCACTTCATAAGTACCTCTGTATCATAATGCAACCCTTCCACACTGACCCTGAACAGGCCAACGGATTTAAAGCATGTGCTGTTTCCCTGTTCTGTTGCTCGACATCTCGGTTTAGAGTGTGCATAATCCTATCATGTATTTAGTAATGCTCTCCTGAACACAATAAATTCCCCGCTGAATTAAATTCACCACAAGTAATTATCTGCAGTCTTTTATTTGTGCTTTTGTGCACATGTTTAATCCTCTGTTGAGGGCACGCACATGTCATAATGGGCCCAATTAACTCATAGCGCTCTCTTGTAAAACTCTTATCGACGGTGTTTTTGCACAGCTGTGTAACACTCACAAATCCATGACGGTGCCCAGATGTTAGGCCTGCCAGGGCTGTTTAATTACAGCCAAGCTCAGAGGTAGGCATGGATGAACGGGTAATCAAAGCATGGTACTCAGCGCATCGCTGTGTCAAGCAGAACACACCATTAATTCTGAGAAGCATGTGTAATATTTCCTGCCTGTTAATAAAACTTCAGATTAATAAGGTGTGTGCCTCTGTAGGTTAGTGCCCACGGTGCCAAGGTCTCCAGTTAAAATCCCATAGTCAGTAGAATGATGTCACTGTCGGGCCCTTGAACAAGGCCCTTAACTCCCAATTGCTCCAGGGACTGGCTGACCCTGCTTTCTCAACTGTATATCTTTCTGGATAAAAGATGGTTTCCAATGAATGGAGGTAACAAACAAACGTGACGATACGCGTGTTCCGGTACTGGGTGAAACTAATTTCAGCCCAGGAGATTTATTCCCAAGACCAGCACGTTTTGACTTTGTTCTGGGGGAACTTTGATATCCCTATACTTATTATCCCTATAAAATAATCACTGATATTTGAAGAAGAAAATAAATAATAAATAGCACACCGAACTGTTCAATCAGACTTTTTCAGCCCTGCCTGGTCTCTGTTTAAGATCTATCGTTTGACAAACTTCCAGTGATTAGCTGTGACATCTCCACAACCATAAACTGCGCTCACGTGACCGGACAGACGCATGTACTGCATGTTTGCATGTTTTTCTATGCAGTGCAATAGTGGTCTATTGTGTGTGTTTGAAAATTTGCTGGTTAATATTCTTAAATGTTTTTGTGGAATTTTAAACGGAAAATTATATTGTTTCCGATTTTAACTTTATTCTGTTGATTGGCACATCAGATAAGCGGCTAATTGGGAATTCTCCCGAGTCTCCTGATTGGTCATTCTGAGAATTCTCCCGAGTCTCCTGATTGGCCACTCCAAATCTGGGTGTGTTTCAGTCAGTGATTGTGCCCCAGTGGCTGGACGGTCATACCAGTACCTACCAAGCCATTGCAGTTGCTGAGAGCCACCTTGGTAGTGTGGTGCTGGTTCAGTAGGTGACCCACGTAGTGGCAGTGCAGGGAGTAGGGGTGGCTCCAGGCCAGGCGACCCCTTCTCCAGTACTCCACGCGGAAGTGCTCGGACAGCAGTCCCTGGTGCAGTGTCAGGTTGAGCAGGAAGTTGGTGCGTGGCGTGGTCAGCTGGTAGTAGAGCTGCTCAAAGCTCAGCGGGCTGTCCGCACTGCGCGGGTGACGGTGGCGCCGTGACTCTCCGCCCGTCGCTTCCGGAGACAGCGCTTCGCCTTGTGGCCCTACGCGTACCGGAATGGCGATCTCATAGTGGTCCAGGCTGGAGAGGAACGCCACTGTGTAGAAAGAGGGGGCAGAGTCACAGCCTGTGTCACACTGGGGTACAGTCCTAGTACAAACAACATTAATGTACCCCAATAGTACACAAATGTCCATTTTTGTACCTTGAAACGTACATTTACCTATAACTAGGGTACAATTAGCAGACCCTTGAAGGTATAGCCCCCATGATAAGTAATTGTACCCTCAAAATCATTATTTTTCCTGACAGCACAGCGTATACCCCAAGGCTCACCAACGAAACTCTCCAGGTGTTCAGGAGACCCAGTAACATGGCTAGCAGAATCTGTGTGTCCTCACGCCCCCAGGGCTGTGGGTCTGACCTCAGCTTGGTGCATGTGGAACGTCATCTCCTCCCCACGTGGCCGTGGTACATTCTCCAGGTGCTCCGCCTTCCTCCAACACTCCAGAGATGTGTTTTTGTAAACTGATCTCTGAATCTGTCAGCAGTATGTGATTGTATGTACATGAGTGTCTGCCTGCGATGGAATGGCGCCCCAACCTGGGTGTCCTCAGCACCCTATACTCCCATTGATGGGCTCCCGACTCACCACAATCAGCATAGGATCACACTAATAATGGTCATTGGTTCAAATCCAAGGGAGCACATTTCACTATTCTAAGTCGCTGCGGATAAATGACTAAAACAGATAGACAGATGTTATGCGCTTATTGTAGCAGTTTTGCTGGTGTTGCTTCTGCAGTACCAACAGAAGAAGCAGAATTTTGTGAAACTTCTCCAAAGTTCTCCGAAAAGGCTCCTGGGGGCTTATGGGCTCATGCAGTTAAGGCCATGATCTGTCTCCTAGGAAACCCTGAAATCACAGGCAGAGGGATCCTGGATTTAGCATCCCGACACTGCGACTGAATGCGCAGTGCTTACAGGGGAAATGGTGAAGGCACACGAGCCATGTCCTCAAGGTCCTTCTGATCGCTGTACCTGTTCACGGCATTGAAACCGCCGCAGAAAAGCAGACCCAGTACTTACGTGCCAGTGCCAGCTCAAATAAACAGATGGCAAAGCATCATTCCCTTCTTCCTAAGCGCTGCAGAACTCGGGCTCGGCACGGTATTGGTCTGCAGCGGCAATTTATGGACTGTCGCTTCGCAGCTGGACAAATTTATTGGCTGTGCACAGAAAAAGCTATTGTTGGGCAGCCCGTCCAGTAAAAAACGGGCACCTTTATGAGTTAATAATGGAATGCGACAATGTGTTGTAAATACTGTGGACAAGGACAAAAGGCTGGTTAGGACTGGAGATTAAAACAGGGCCCTGCTAGGAAAACAGCACCAGTGCTTTATCAGCTGTATACGTGAATACAAACAGGAAATCGCTTTGGGTACACATTAGCTAGCAGGCGTTTCTAAAAATTCTTGGAGAGTCCTATCAGCTGCCCGGAGGACCCCAGGTCTGTCACATTCTTCCTTGTCCTTCCCCCCCTCCTCCCGCAACTCCA
>JAODJW010000033.1:3672364-3696222 GCA_026777045.1 Hyperopisus bebe | reverse complement strand
GCCCCCCCGCTCCCCAACTGGAGTAATGCTGTCTAATTACAAAGCACTTCATGCACAATGACTTTGTGGGTCTCCATATTCCCCCCCAAAGCACAGAAGGGCCCCAAGAGGAGAACATTAAGCCTTCCAGCGAGGGCCTTTTGGCCCGCCCCCCTCTACGACCTGCCCTGAAGGCCCAAGCCCTGCATTTCCCCAGACCTGCTTGATTTCTTGTTTACTCGCTAATAAGGAAGAGAACAATACCTTTATGGTGTCAATAAAAGGGAACACAGTGAAGCCCCAAGCATATAAAAACGCTCCATTTACTTGAGGTCGCTTTAATTAAGCTTTCAGAAGGGAAAGCCAATGGAAGCATTGGCCATTTTTACTGTAGTGTTCCTAGGGAAATGGAGTCATGGAAAGAGCTACTTCTTTCTCTCCCCAGATGTACAACAGCTGTCTCTGGGCTGCAGGGAGGAGAGGCTGCCTCACCTTTGTGGAGCTTCTACTTATTGCCGTGGACCGTGTTCCCGACTCCCAGACCAGGGGGGGCGGTCACCACGGAGACAACACAGCATCGTCTGGAGACACGGCAGCTCCTCTCACGCCGCCGTCATTTAAGGTGCGCCGCGGGCAGCTGAATACGTGTTTCATATCCTCAGCAACTGACTGGGTGTCTAACACGAAAACTACTTCACCATGAGGTCACTTAAAGGGATTTACCTCTTTATTAGGCTTAGGTTCATATGAATAAAGCACAGTCTGCATGTGGAAAGCCGGCGCCAACACTGTACAGGAATAAAGGCTCGTCTTATGCCTGTAAATATGGATTTTACAGTATATATTTGTAGAGGATATACACAGTAACTACACAGTTTATATGCTAATGCTTTACATTAACTGCACCTTCATAATGCATTCATAGAACATTCATAAGAATGATTATAATTATGATTATATCCATCCATCCATCCATCCATTTTCCACCGCTTACCCAGGGTCGGGTCCTGGGGGCAGCAATCTAAGCAGGGATGCCCAGACCTCCCTCTCACCAGCCACCTCCTCCAGCTCAATACCAAGGTGTTCCCAAGCCAGCTGAGAGACAACCTCTCTGACGTGTCCTGGGTCTGCCCTGGGGTCTAATCCCGGTTAGACATCCCCAAAACACCTCCCCTGGGAGCTGTCCAGGAGGCATCCTAGATAGATGCCCAAACCACCTCGACTGGCTCCTTTCAATGCGGAGGAGCAGCGGCTCTACTCTGAGCCCCTCCCGAATGTCCGAGCTCCTCACCCTATCTCTAAGGGAGACCCCAGCCACCCTGCGGAGGAAGCTCATTCCAGCCGGTTGTATCCGTGATCTCATTCTTTCGGTCACTATCCAGAGCTCATGACCATAGGTGACGGTAGGAATTTAGCTGCTAAATCAAGAGCTTCGTCTTCCAGCTCAGCTCACACTTCGCCACGTCAGAACGGTACAGCAACCGCATGGCTGTCGCCGCTGCACTAAGCCGTCTGTGGATCTCCCACTCCCTTCTCCTCTCACTCATGAACCAGACCCCGAGATACTTAAACTCGTCCACTTGGGGCATCACTTCATCCTCCACACGGAGTGGGCAATCCACCCTGTTCTGTTTGAGAACCATGGCCTCAGACTCTGGAGGTGCTGATTCTCATCCTGGCTGCCTCACATTCAGCTGCAAACTGCCCCAGCGAATGGGACACGTCATCAGCAAGAAGCAAAGACGAGATCCTAAGGTCCCCGAACCGGACCCCCTTCGCCCCTTGGCTATGCCTAAATATTCTGCCCGACGCTAACCCAAACCCCACCTCCGGTCCCACTTTGGCCCCAACTTCTCCTTTCACCACTAATTATAAGTAAATTAGAATAGACGCTGAGTTAAAAAACCTGTCAGGAAACTCGTAAACTACCTGCACGTTAAGACAACCACACTAACAGAGGCACCCTGTGGTCAATCCGGGTCTCACTGCGCCACTCAGCAAAGGTCACAGAGACACTGGCTGGATGAGGCTTCGCAGGAAGCAGTGTCACACACCACTGGAAACAGATGACTCTGAGACCACAGTGGTTAAACATCAGAAACACACAATGGCCACCTTGTTCTGTTGTTTAATTGGTGGGACAGGGGGCATTTTTGGAGAACAGATTGCCTCAGTGAACCATCATTACCATCAGACATGCCTACGTGGTGTCCCAGGTGGACCTGCAACGGTCTTGGCCATGTGCGGCTGGGGAGGGAAGGTCAACAGTCACTGCCACTCCCCAGTTCCTCATCAGTTTCCCCAGTTCCTTTGTTTAATGTATAATGCACTGTGATTAGCCCCATTTCAGCCACAAAGCAAAGGATAATTACCCCCAGAAGGATGGCTACAAAACTGATATGAGCTGTGGGATACAACTCTGATGCAAACTGGGCACCTTAACACAGCTACAGAGGATCAAAGTAATTCATTTATATCGCTAGCTTCTACTTTATCTAAATACCTGACAAATAGCTAAGCTAATTAGCTACTTTACTATGGTGATCTTTTTTCCATGCAGTTTTCTGCTAATAATCCAAACATTATTCTTTTTTGTTTTTGCTTGCTTGTATCTTTGACTCTACAATCAAAGAGCTATTTTCTGTTTAAAGGATTATAGTCATTAGCGTATTCAATTTAACAACAACAACATGGAAAGCTTGTCAGGTTTGGGGCTCAAACAGTGTAAAGTGTGTGATTCTGTATATCACATTTCACCTGTATCTGAGTAAATAATCAATCCAAAGATGGAAAATGAATGAATTAGCCCAGTCGGAAATAGCCAAAGTGCCCCGAAAATCTTTTGCACAGTCATTTGTGTGGTTTTAGACACAGCATGTGAGACCCATGGCCTTGGCGTGTTCCTGGGGTATGATTCAGACTGTTCAGCACACACACCACTCCAGTAAATAAGATAATCTTAATGAAGATTAAACGACACAAGATGATTAAATCCCCACCATTTCAAATAATCTTTTATTGGTTAACTGTTGGTTATGATATGAGGTCTTCAATGAGTTACGTTTACGTACAATGCCGTGCCGTGCTTTTCCACTCGCCTGTTATCTCTTTGCTTGAAGGTCTGTAAGTGAGCGTCTGCCAGCCAGGGGCACCTTTCACAGCTATGCAAGTCGTTAGTGTGGTTAGAAAGTGGCAACCTTCTGATCGCAGGGACAGAGTCTTACCTCACCTGAGCCTCTAACACCTATTTTGATTTCAGGCATTCTGTTTGCCACCTGAATGAGACATTTCCCAGAGTGACAGACCGATGTGAAACGACCCTCACCTTGAGACCGAGTGAATCCCTCAGCAGGCAGACTTTCGGCGACCTCGGTGGCAGCCATGATGAAGAAGACGACACAGGCCAACATCCTCCTCGCTGCTTCCATGATTACTGCTGGTAGCGTCAGTGAGGACCCCAACCCTCCGTCCCAACATGTCTTCTGCCCTGTAACTTTGCCTGTTCACCAAGATGACACAGCGAACCGGCAGGCCATGGCAGTGGCACCGTCACCTCAGCTTCTCAGCGGCTTCGGAGGCTGGAGGAAACTGGCTGGGGCGTCTCACTTCCGTCTTCAGCCGGTGGTCGCAGAACAGACGAGTGCTGGCTGGCAAAACAGCTTTGGCACGCGAAGAGCACAATATTATAGGCCTCCCTGTAGAGATTAAAATAACCCATTATTAAAAGAGTATAACACCACGTAGGCCAGTCCCCAGCATTCAACATAACAACATGAAGACATCTGCTCTCTCCCTCTCCGGCTCCACGGGAACATCTGCTCCCTGCTGCCTTTTCTGGAGATCAGTCCATCCCTGCTTTTGTAGAAAACACACCCTGCCAATCTGAAGGCAAGAAAAAGCAGCCTTCACCTCAGGGGGCTGCATCTTTCTGCTTTTGCAATCGACTTAACAAACAATTCAGGATATGAACCACAAAGGAGGTCCTCTCTGCGCTCTGCTTGGAAAGACATAAACCGGATATGAGTATGTAAGACGACATGAAAGAGAATTAAACAGCTTGAGTGAAAAGATACCTTCCCGATTAAAAAGGGACCCAGATTTTCTCATCTCATCTCTCAAGGACTGTAACTGGCAAGGATAAAAACTTCACAGACACAGAGCTGGGTAATAGCTGGAATTTTTCATACACGCCTTACCTGTAAATAAGGACAGTTCTGTAATTGTGTAGTGTGTCCATGGCATAAACACCCAGAGTCTTAGAAGTCCAGGAAATGTCATCCTCCTGTTACTTTACCCACAAGCTACAGCTAACACACTCCCCACTACAGTAAAAATTAATTTCCCTGGTATTTTCCAATGGACAGTCTCATTTACCTTTTGCATTGCTGCAGTACGGAAGCAGCACCTCTGACGCCCTACACCCATCGCTGTGCCCACCCCACAGCTCCCCCCCCCCACACAGACACACTCAGATGGTGGAGTCTGGGCCAAGACCCGAAAGCTGAGACTGCACATTGGCCCAGAGACCTGGCGGCAGGCCAAATGCAGGCAAAGGTAATCGGAAGCAGATGGGAAAATGATTTGGTGACGGGGGTGAAGGAATAAGCTACATCCTGACAGAAAAGAAAGGAGAAGAAAGGGAAAAAGGAGGGGAGCGACAGGGGGTGGGCAATTGGAGGGATACAAGAGGCCTGTGGGCACTAATCTCCCTGCACTGAAATCCAGTAGGGACAGCCATTGCTGCCTGGGATCGGGTACAGGTTGGAACTTTTCAGCAGCAACCCAAATATCTTCTGCGGTTCCATCTCTCCTGTAGCCAAGGAGCTTCTGTCACAGACTGGAAAGGCCAGTGACCAGTCTGACATGAAGAAGCCAAATCTGACTTTCAGTTCATGGATCCTGCATGCTGGACGTATTCCTTGGACTAAAATCTCTTCAGAAGAACCACCTTTCAGGATAAAGGTTTTGTCAGACGAAAGCTCTGAGCGTGCCCAGTACAGGGCAGCCCCTGAGTAACTTTCTCCTGGGTCTGACACTGAGAGCGACGTCCATGTAGTCCCAAGCTGTCCACCAGATCTCTGGCTTAGGTCAGATGCTCCTGCTCCATCTTCTATGAGGATTGTCACTTTGGCCCAGGCACTGCCATATAATGAGGCTTCAAGGCCCAAGCACTACAAAATTCCCCTAACATGCAATTCGTTATCAAATGCTACACACTCCACTTCAAGGGTTTCCCAAACAGAAATGAAACAGGGAGGTGAAAAGGCCATTTAACGTTCCTCCCATTTCCTGATTTGACGTAGGCACCACACACAGCGAATTTCAGAGCCCCCAACAGCACTTCATGATCCTGTGCATTACAGATGAACTGAAGCCCATCTCATCTCTACCCAGCCTTCACCACTCCCCTTTACACCCCCCCCCTCCACTTGGTACAGTCCTCCTTTTCATTATTACTAGTTAATGTCTTATTCTGTTGTGCGGAGATTAAGTGTGCAGCAACACAGCAAATGTTTTTCATTAAATCTTTACAGTGTTTTTAAACAGAAACCATTTTTTAAAATTCTATTTTTGTTTCTTTATTGACAATGATCTGTAAAAAATGTAATTGACATTCATTTATATTCATTTCTGCCTACTCAGTAAATCTTTGCACACCAAAGCAGTTCAGCATGCCAATAAAATAAAAGAACTGACCAAGATTTATGTATTTGGCAAACTACAAACCTTTGTCTTTTATAGTCTGTTCTTCATAGTCCTTTAAAATTTTCGCTTACTCCTTCCAAAGTGTTTGGTATTAAGGAAATATGGCTCTTTTTGAACTTGAAACCTACAGGCCTGCTTTGTCACCTTTCTCATTTTAATGTACGTCCTGCTCATTACGCTCCTGGCTCATGCTGGCTTCCCTATATATCTCGTAACGCTTCAGACAAGCTAAGCAATGACATTAAGTGTGTTCCACACAAAAGCTTCTGGGGTTCTGTGTGGAGTCCCTGTTCTTGCCTCATGTGTCACACTTCCGGGAAGGCTTCCAGGTTACTGAAACCCTGAATAGGATCGAGAAGCCGGTGTAATGTGAGTAATTTAGTCATAAAGGCCCTTAAAGCCAGGTCACCCCTGAAAAAGGAAACAGACTTTCTGCTGTACTCTAGGCACCGTCACCGAAGTTACCCTGATGCTAAATCAAGAAAATAGAATAATGTAACACACTAGGGTCAAATTAGGGACTCCGTGTAACTCCCCCCCCCCTCCAAAAAAAAAAAAACCCATGGCTCCACTTTGTTTTCCTAAGCAAAATAAAGAAGTATCAGATAACGAGAGAAACACCCACCCAGCAACATGCAATTTCAGGGTGTGTCAAGGAAAACCATTTAGGCTCAACATAAAAGGTCACTTGTTCTAGGGGAAAAACCTATCAGGAGAGAAATCACTGTAGAACTGAGCAAAAAGCTATTTGATATAGGACTGTCCTTCTTCAGGTAAAAGCAGTCCCTAGTATCCAAATTAAAACGCGATTGCTGAGTTTTTTTGCTCTGTTTCACCCAGTAAAGTCTAGGCTTATAAACGGTAAAATTGGTTTTCACTTAGTGCAAAAACATGAAGACTGCGATCAGGAAGAAAGTTCAAACATATGACCATTATATTATGACCATTATAGGTTATTTCAAAAGGCAGAAGGCTTTGGGATACCCCACAGTAAAAGACTCAACGAAGACATTAAGTCAGCATGCATAATCATCTCAATATACTGTTCAGAAAATAGCTTGATACAGGTAATGAACAGGAACCGGATTTCAAAGACGCAAGTACACAACGCTTAACTGCTCAGGTTTTGTTTTCCCTGAGAGCAGAAGGACGGAAAATCGTCTCCACATGAGGCTTTCAAGTCTAACCTTTGCAAACCAAAGAAACCGGGGCGATAATGACATGCATTCGTTTGGTGTATTCTAGTGGGAGAGAGTTTTATGGTACTTACTCAGGTTACTTAAAGGTTAATTTAAAAACAAATAACCACAAATGAGCGCAAATGCAAAAAGCCAACAAAACAATGAATATTCCGTATGAATACACAGTGCCGGTTTGATCCCATGTGGTGCCTTTTGCACTGTGAATACTGCGGTTCTGTATTTCCATTATTAACCGTACGGGAAAGCCTGAAGTGACCCTGGTAACTGATGTTAAAGCCACAGCTCGGGGGGTATTATTGCGCCAATTCCTTGAGTTTAGTTCACGTGTGGTTCAGCTTCAGCTCACAATCTGAATATTAATCAAATTGTTTCCTCGCCGGCTTTACCTCAACATTTTAAATGATTGAAAACAGACCACAAAATGTTCTGTTATTACAGGAAAAAAAAATGCTGTACTTTTGCATGCACATTTTTTCAAACCAGTTTTGGGTACTGTGAAATTCTAAATACTACTGTGCATACGTGGAAGTGCACAGGATATAGAAGTGTACACACAAATAACAACTGTCACTTATAATTTACAAACACACTCATTCAATAAACACACTTAAATCACACATATTGGGTATAAATTTAGCGTTTGATCGACGAAAAATAGAATATTAAAAGGAAAATGTCCGTATTCACTGTGGGGAATACATGAGTGCACTACTCAATTATAGAAAACTTGTCTTAATAAATCAGATTATACAAGAAAAAGTATTATGAAACCAACTAACAATTTATAATATTTAATTAAATTCTAAATACCGATAATAACATTTAGTTTATCTTTATTACCCTCCTCTTAGCCTTCAGATATCAATGCTTACCGCTTTTTTCATGCATAATTACTTTAGTCATACCTTCAAAGTTAATTTCACGCCGTGTGGTGCGACCGTCCATTCATATCGGTTCGGTTTTCCGCGTGCTGCTGCTTTAATGCTGGACTAGATCCGTGACCAGATTCATGCTAGACTGACGAGCGCTGGACAGGAGCCATGTGACCCAGACTGGCCGGCCGGCCCCTAGACGCGCACAGCTCCCCGCAGAGCCGCGTCGGATCGGTGCACAATGCAGTCCTCCAGATTACATTCAACTTCTGCGCGTCCGTCAGCAACAACAATGATGTGTTTCATTTTTATTCTTTTCAACGAAGTTGGTGAAACAGCAACGCTATAAAATGTCATTTGGTAATCTGCTGTATGTGACAGACTGAAAATAGACCGAAACAGTGCAATGCGTGGCTTCCAGCACACGACGTCTGGCCAAGCTGTATTAAAAACGAACAGAAATGCATTGCGATTCGTTTTTCTACTTTTGTTGTTATAAAACAAGTTATTCTGACTTATCTTTAACCGAAGCCAGATATAAATTCTACTTTTATTTTAAACGCACTAACAAAAATCAACTTTGTTAAGCGCCGTTTTTGGACATAAATACATGTCCGAAAATGCCCCGTATTTTATGTCATTTATCGTTGCAATTTTCAACTACCTAACATCCACCTGATTACAGCAGCTATACCCCTCCTTTTGTAAATCCACAGAAATTAAATGTGTACATGTCCAATCAAACACTGCATCCACATAAACACGTTTTCTGCAGATATAAAAAGTACCGCAAATACCAACCTTTGCCTGCTAATGTTAATATTTTAAAGCACGATCTTTCCTTATGTGAGTTGAGATGACAGGCAAATAACTGTAAAATACCCAGAACTTTTCCTTACAACATTCACCTTGGTTGATTCTAAAAAACTTACAATTGCTTTTCCAGATCACTTTCAAGAAGAGCCGGTAGTGTCCCGCATAGTGGCTAAGCTGAAGCGGTGGGTTCAGTGACTCGGAGCCTCGTACCCACACACCCAAGGTCCCAGTGAGAAAGAAATGAAAGTACGGTATCGCTCACACTGGAAACAGCGATCACCAAGGAGGAGGAAGTAAGAAAAGTATTAGCGGTCCGGTCCGCAGAGGAGACCTATTCTACTTCTCTCTCTCTTTTTTTCCTCGAAAAGTGATCGCTTCATATCAGGAGACTTGCATCATTTTCCCTTATATATGTGGCTTTTGGTTATATGCAGGATCGTTTTTTACTTTGCTATTACATTTCTGTATGTTCAATCTACTGGCTTCTATAGCCTGCATAATATGCAGTAAAACAATGACTGTAAAACCAAGTTCATAAACTGAAAAATACTGAGTAAGAAGCTGGCACTGGGGTAAGATAGATGTAATGGCCTTTATAGGAAGATTTTCTGTTTTTATCGATGTTTTAAATTTGTTATTCTGTTGCCATATCTTATTAACAATATTGGTACTTTATAACCAAGAATTTGAGTTACTTATATAATAATAATAATAATAATAATAATAATAATAATAATAATAATAATAATAATAATAATAACGAAACTCTTTCTCTCCTTGGCTAAGATCAGAGCGCTCTCTGCTGGAACCCTTAAGTGCTACGCCTTTCGATTGTCACTGGGAGTTACAAAGTACAGTACAAGACATACAGCCAGGGGGCGACTTTTTACCTGAACAGCGAAATCAACAGACTAAGCATATATAAATAGCAGGGCTGCACGATGATTTTAAGTACTACGATTCCCTCGGGCAGTCCAAAGATGTGAGGTTAAGCTAATCTGTGTCTCCATATTGTGATTAGTGTGTGTGTGTGTGTGTGTGTGTGTCATGTGATGGATTGTACTCAAACAGGGTGTATCTTTGTGTCACGCCCTCTGTTGCCTCAATATACATCCATCCATTTTTTGTAACTGTTTGTGCTATTAGGAGACACAGAGGGTCTGGAGCCTGTGGGCACAAGGCAGGGAACAACCCAGGATGGGGCGCCAACCCCTCGCAGGGCAGACACACTCACGCACATTCACACACCATTCATTCACACGGGCACACCTATGGGCAATTTGGTAACATCAATCAACCTCAGCATGTTTCTGGACTGTGGGGGGAAACCGGAGTACCCAGAGGAAACCCCACAACAACATGGGGAGAACATGTGTACTCCACACACACAGGGCCACGGTGGAGACTCAAAGGTGTGAGATAACAGTGCTAACCACTGTACCATTGTGCCACCGACTCCCTGGATAATGCAAAATAAATACAGGTGTATTTGATAATGACAATTAACAACTATGTTACTCGTTTATATATATACTATACTGTACTTCTTAATTGCTGTTTAGGCTATACCAGGGGTCATCAACATGGTGCCCGTGGGCACCAGGATGCCCCCAAGGACCACATGAGTCACCTGTGGACCTGTTATAAAAATAGCACAACTGACCAGTGAGCAGCATCTAAAATTTCTATTCTTCTTTAAAAATTTGCATTTATATAGATTTGAAAATGACAATATCTAAAAAAAAGCATTTAAAACATGTTTATTATACATGAAGTTTAGATAAGTTTAGGAGGGCATTTCTAACTGGCCCTTCGTATGGCTCAGTACCCGTGAAGTAGCTTTCAGTTTCAAAAAGGTCGGTGACCCCAGGGCTATACCATATAGCCTAGGTGTATAGAGGGCTATACCATCGGGTGGCCATCCTTATCCGCAAAGGGCCAGTGTGTATGCAGACTTTTGGGATAACCTATAAGCCAGCTGGTCAAACCCAGGTGTGAGGACTCTTCAGTAAATCAGTCCTCTAATTATTAATCTAATTAGGGAATTGCAGTGAAAACCTTTATACACAATGGCTGTTTCTGGATTGGCCACCCCTGCACTATCAGGGTTTCTAAAGATTTGAACAAGTTAAATTTAAGACTTTTTAAGACCTATTTAGGACCATTATGAATGCAACATACATTTCATATTAATACGGGCAAACACGTATGAAGGATATGAAGGAAAACCAGAGTCCCAGAATTATTTGCAACGTAAATTAATTTACTCACATTCAACATGAACATTCAGCTTATTTTGATGAGAGGAGATGCCACGTTACCCCACATCGCCACACACCAGCTGGGCGTGCACCGATGCCACGTTACCCCACATCGCCACACACCAGCTGGGCGTGCACCGATGCCACGTTACCCCACATCGCCACACACCAGCTGGGCGTGCGCCGATAAAATTCTGACCAGGCTATACAGTTTGCAGCTAATGGTTAGCAGGTAGTGCTTATTTGTTCCATGCTGCTTTCATTTTGTCGTTCTGTTAAAGGGTGATCAATAAATTTTTTTCCATAAAACACATTTAAAAGCGAGAATTAAGTTAATGCAACTTTATATAAGTACAGTAGGCCCCCCATACCCATGGGTGATACATTCAAAGACAATGGATAGTCAAAACCATGGATAATAGGGAACTATCCGAGTAGCCACATATAACGTTGTTTTCGTGTACATACATATGGTAAAGTTTAATTGAGATATTATGCACAGTAAGACACTATCAACATTAAATACAGTAATAATGAAGTACATTGAACGTTATACAGTACTGTGTAGTACCTTACTGTACTCTCTGAAATGAAAGGGATTCTGACATTTTTTTCCCCATTCTCAAGACAAGATATAGCAATGAAAATATATCATGCATTAAGGGATGTTGATAACGGAGCCATGAAAATTATGCTTTTTATACCCCTCAACTGATGAAGGTCAGGTCTGGTCAGATCAGGGCAGGTTAGGGAGCATGCACTGGTACAGCGCGTTGCCACACCCACCACATGACGAAACACCGTGGGTGTCTCCCTGGCCTGGTCCAGCCACCCAAGTCCTCAGCAATGAGCATCCTGCAATCTGGTGTTCTGCCCTTTTTCATAACCGACAGAAACTGCTTCCAAGCGCTACAGCACATGCTTAAGTCTGCAGTATGCCATAGGGCACTAAAGTCAGAAAGTTTCTGTTCATATTCTGTTGATATTACGTCCAGTAAATAAATCGTGGTGATTGTTATTATACTGTTTGTATTCCGAATCCTGTTAATGTGGGACCAGATTTTACCATTAAACTTGACGGTACATGTGTATTTGTTTTGCTTGTTGAGACTACTTAAGATGGTGGCCTTTGTTTCAGTTAAAGCAGAAATTATTATTATATTATATTATTATATACAAAAGCATTACAGTGTGTTTTGAGAGCGAGGTCCGAGTCTCCACATCTTATGAGTCAAGAAAGGCGAGTTGTGTTTACTGATGTAAGAAAGTTTTTATTGCATGATTATACTACCACTGAAAAGTAGAATTAGGTGATCAGTGTTGACACACCACAGCACAAAGTGCACAACGAAATGTGTCCTCTGCATTTAACCCATATGTGACATCGTGACATAATAGGAAGCAGCAAGTTCAGCGCCCAGGGAGCAGTGCTTGGGGGCGGTACCCTACTCAGGGTACCTCAGTGGTGATTTGCTGGTCAGGGATTCAAACCAGCAATCTTTCAATTACAAGTGTGCTTCCCTAACCATTAAGACACCACTGCCCTATAGGTAGCAGTTTCTGGCAGCATAAAACTATATGTAAAATTGCTACCCCCTTTTAAAGTATAGGAAAGTTAGCATTCTTATACAAATGTCCATTCTAAACTATGGGTATGACGTAAGTGACACTCCCTCACAATGCAGGTAATGTGCCTCATTCCGGAATCCCTGAGCATCCAAATTCAAAGCAGTGGTAACCAAGGTTTCTCCCAAGAAACACAGTCCTGAAGGAGTCCGGTCTTCATCTCAGGTCACTGGGTAGTGTCCAGTGATAAAGGAACATTGGAAAAAACATGGGCTGCTCTTACACATTTTACAATAAAAATATTGTATCATGTACCTGTACATAACTTGTAATGGGAAATTTTTGTTAAAAATATCTTAGCCCATTGTGGCCTGTCCGTGTGTGGCGCATGATTTTAAACCGTCACTAGTTTTTAATCTTTTTTTTCGGACCGCAGTAAACTACATATAACTGAAACCGCGGATCCCACTGTAACCCCATCCATCCATCCATCCATTATCTACCGCTTATCTGAGGTCGGTTCGCGGGGTCGGCAGTCTAAGCGGGGAAACCCAGACTCCCATCTCCCAAGCTACGTCATCCAGCTCCTCTGGGGGAATCCCGAGGACTTCCCAGGCCAGCCGAGAGACATAGTCCCTCCAGCGTGTCCTGGGTCTTCCCCTTGGCCTCCTCACAGTGTAACGTTGACTTAAAAAACCAATCAGTTTTAAGACCTGTCCATATTCCATTTACGACATTTAAACCCTCACGTTCGGGCTGAATTCTAGCCTTTTTAAGGACCCTTGGAAAGTCTGACTACGATGTTCTTACACCGGCGAAATCGCCTTACGACACATTTCTCAGGGCGCGTCCCTGTCGTTAAGTGATGGGGGCCCAGGCTGACATGGATTGGGGGAGCCTACGTGAGCTATTTGAGCTATTTGGCTATTTGAGCCGAAAGAGAAACGAGGGAGAAGTAAAAACGATGGAACATCAATCATATGCAATCCAAACGCGGGTCGCCGGCAGTAAAACTTACCGATCAGGATGGGAGGCCGGAGTGCTGTCAGTAAAATTAGACGATCTGGGGGAGGGGTGTGTGCCAGCTTTTGCTATAGTTAGTCTTGAATTTTTGCAGACGTTCGTTTAACTGTGTTCTCTCCACGTCTGTTTGTAATTTGTTAACCACTCTAACGGGACAGTAGTCTCTTATCTTTGACGTTCTCGCTACTTCGTGCCGGGTCGCGTGGCAGCAAAAAAACCGTTAGGCTCCGGAGTTATAAGAAAGTCTCGAGTAGAATAGTCCATTACAGCCGGGACGGGGGGCAACTTTGTCTGCCACTAAAATGCACATAACAGATATTTGCTAGAATGTTAAATGATCATATTATCTTATATCCATAAATGTAACTGAAAGAAATTTTGTCTTCACGAGGCCCCCAGTTTTCGGGAGGCCCTGGCGGCTGCCTACCCCCCTCTTATGGTAAGTCCGCCCCTAAGCGACTCATGGCTATATTGATTTTGCCAAGTGAAACTGCATTTTACGTACATTATTTCTACTATGTATAGGCTGTGTAATTATCATATAATTACTGCTTTTACTGTATGTTAGTGTTATTTTAGGTTTGATGTGTTATTTGGCATGATTTGGTCGGTTACTTTTTTCGGCCTGGAAACGCTGAAAAAGTTTTCCCGTATAAATTAAGGGTGATTGCTTTTTCGCTTTTTCGCCCGTGGTGTCTAGTGAAAGCCCTCAAGAGCAGCTATACTGGCAGAAAAAGGGAAAAATGTGTATGTTTGCTTGTAACTGGGGCTGTACCCTCAAGGGTCTGCCAATTGTACCATTAGCTGCAGGTAAATATACATTTTAAGGTACAGAAAGGGACCCTGAGGGACATTTTTATACCATTGGGGGTACATTACTGTTTGTACCTAGGGAATGTTCCTCAGAGTCCATTTCTGCACCTTAAATTAGACTAAAATGTACATTTACTTACAGCTGAGGTACAGTTGGCAGATTCTCATTAGGATGCTGTTTCAATTAACCCTTATCTTTTCAATGTTTTTTTTGTATGTCTTTTCTGTGTGAGTATATTGAAAGCGATGAAAAACCAGAGAAAAATTCCTCGTATGTGTAAACATACTTGGCCAGTAAAGATGATCCTGAAATTGGTACCTTTTTTGACAGCGTATGGAGCAGCTATGAAAAAAAGACTCCTTTCAGATGCTCAGGAGCTTCTATGCCCCTGCAAGGAAAATGGTGTGCAGAGAATTAAGGCTGCAAGCTTGACATAACAAAGCAACAACCTTAAAGATACTCTGAAGGATACTGGCTGCCTAACTGGGGTGAGGTGTAGGAAATCGGAATTATCAGGTAAGCATTTTTCGCTGCATGTTTCTGGGTACATAGCCTTAGTTTGAGCATTATTTTATCAGTGTTGTCAAGAACAGAGATTCAAAGACCCTGTGTGTTGGAGATGGGGATTTTATTTAGCAAGGGAATAGGCAAATGGAACTTGAATCATTGGGCTGGGATTGCTATCGGGGGTCACCGGGCGCGGATAGTCGAGAACCGGGTGGATCAATCCTACAAACACAGTCAGAAATTTGTGATGAGTACAGGGGGGTGCGAGAGATTCGGATGGGCTGGAAAGACAATGGGTGGGAGAGATCGGGCAAGATGAAAGACACTGGAAACCCACTCAGTAAGTAGGATAACCAACAATACCTCACATTAGTACTTAACCCTGTTCACTCTCTCACTCAAACAGGACAAGTGCATCATGTTCAGTGCCTTGATTCTGCAGTGTTCACAAGCGGGACGTGACAGTTGTGTTCAGTGTGGGGTATTTCAAGTAGATCAACAAAACTGATTAACGTGATTAACAGTTAGCAATGTGATTAACAATTAGCACGTTCAGCAACTGTATGACCTCTTTGGTACATTATATGATCAGTGTAAAGGAGTCACATGACCCCCGAAAACCCTTATGTACAGTAAAATAAATCTGAGTTGCGTAATTGGAGAGTAAGAGTGTATTTTTATTGACTTTGTCATTAGAGAAGAAAAATTATGTAGCTAAACATTTGCAAGGTTGATGCACGCTGCCCCCCATACTTACCAAAATTGTAAATAATTTTAAAAATATTTCTTGCCCATAAAAAGTATCAGATATTATTGAAGTGAAATCTGGTAAAAATGCATAAAAGGTCTTTACTGTTAATGGGGAATTTCATATTTTCATTGAAAAGCAGTAGGCAGAAAATCACTATAATAGAGCTTTGCGCTTTCACTAAATACCATGAAATGCATGAAACTCCAAACAGTATTCACCTCTGAATTTGGGTTTTAGTGTTTTTTATTTTTGCTAGTACTAGTGATGCTACCTAGCAAGCATGGACTGCCATTAATTACAGTACAAACCTCCCTTATAAGGACAGGCCTTCAGGCACGTACCTACGCATTTTAATAAACGGGTTAGAAACCTTCCTGAGAATTTTTTTGGTCCTGACCAGGAACATAACAAGGTAGTAAAACTGTGAGTTTGAATTTCCCTCAAAATGTGTATCGCGGTCTGTGAAATCCATAGAGGGACGCCCCCTATCGGTGAAATTTACCACGATGAGCTATTGGTAGGGTTGCCAGATCCCCCAAGGAATTTATGTCTGGCTACGGGTCTGGCCTGATGTGTTGGTGTCCATGGCCCGTTCAGGTGGACACGGCAAGACTTCTGTTTGGAATCGTCTTTCAAAATTTTCACATGCAGCATTGGTGGGAAGGAGAAACTAGGACTATACGTTTTGATACAGGCCACATTTTTGCCCTTTCATCCTCCAGGGAATAAAAAGCAACGCAATGAGTCACTTTATCCACTGATTTTATTTTTTCCACTTTGATCTTCTCTCTGTGGTTGTATAATTTCAGCTCTGCAATGTGAAAAACATCTCAACTGACACACATGCACAGAGCATTGCCCCCGAAGGTGTTCTGACTCGCTGGCAGAAGAAAGTCACTTATATTCCGGTTCACTAAATAAATTGTGTCACTTTTGAAAAGCTCATCATTAAGATACTGTTTCAATTAACCCCTAAATCTTCTACCGCCAAACCATGTTGCTGACATGCCTGTGTTCCAGTGAGGGTATGATTTGTTCATATGCCATCAGCGGCTTTAAGACCCAAGTCTGGCTCTGGTGAACAAGGTGATAACACACGAATACAAGGCAAGTGGAAATACAGAATTCAAAATCCACTAATGCTTGTTTTTAATATTTTTATTCCTTGTAGATGTCGGTACAGATATTGAGTGCGTCACTGGCAATTGCTCTTTGACATTTGGCAGTTAAACAAAGACAAGGAAGTCGGTTGCAGCTTCTGAGAAGCAGCTAGAGAATCCAGAACCGTCTGCATTGCCCCACGTGCCCTGGCTTACGGTGGAGTCGACGGTGGTTTTCAACCAGATGTTGACGAGCGGGCCGAGCCTTCAGGTGTAGCCGTCGCCTGTGAGAGCCCTTCGCTGTGCAGGGCCCTGAAACGTTCAGCCTGCTGCCCGGCCACGAACCGAACTCCCTCGCCATTAGCTGAAGAAATCCACGGTGAGTGCATGCAGGATCTTGTCCCATTCTTTATTCTGCTGAGGGCATCAGACAGCATGTCTTCATATACTCAGTCAAATGCTGTCAAACACAAACCACTTAAAATAAACCATCAGAAAAGGTCAAATGTCTGGATTATTTACCTGTCAAGCTAATTTTATTTTTAAAACCAAGCCCTATAAGCGTCCTATTATAATCATTGAGTATTTAACACGCACCTGCGGTTGAATAGCATGGCTATAATTTCTAACTGTAAAAGACTAACTTTGTCCTCCATTTTGCCTTCCTGAAACCTGAACTTAAAGCACCTAACGAATATTGCTAATCTAAGCAATAGTATCAAAGCAATATTATATTAACTACTGCTTTCATTAAACATCTTTAAACCACATCATGTTATGCTTTTTAATACTACTGTGTCTTTATGTTATTTTCATATGAATATTATAGCAAATGAGAAAATATGTGTTTATATGTTTCAGTGTATTTAATGCTTTAAATTGCAGGCAAGATTTCAAAATCAACCCTGCTTGTTACATAAAGGAGACCAAAAATAAAAATAGATCATTTTTGGGCAAAACGCTACAACATGTCAATTTTATAATGCAGCCCAGAGACAGTAGTTGTAAACATGAAATACATATCCTTTATGTTCAGGTTCTTATATGACATTTTCATGCCTTATTGATAATTATGGATTTTCATGTAATAACTTCAGTAAGCAACAGGAATAGCTGAAATTACAATGGCTTATTATATTCAGTTTATGTAACTTTTAGCCCAAGTTAAGAAAACCCATTGAATAAACAATACCGTACTGTTATTGAGTGTTACAAATTTTTTATTTGTCTGAAGCCTGAGGGAAATCATAATTAAAATCATAATTGCACTGTGAAATATTACAGCATTTTCAAATTCAATTTAGCTTCTAATCCAGAAGAGCCATTTTAAGGCAAATGTTTTCACCAAAAGTGTGCGTGATTAATATTTTTTTCTTTGCCAGCATAAGCAAAACACATTTGCAAACTGTAAATCGGTTCAATACACAGATATAAAATAATTCTTCTGAGCAAAGTGTGGATTCCTGTTATGTTTGAATGAAGAGACAAGATATTAGCATGACTCAGATAATTGGGCTCCTTTAATATCTACTGACTGCAGCTTTCTGATTGATACATTTGAGGAATAAAAATACAGCACTACGCAGCATAAAGCAGGAGAAATATATAATGTAACAGCCATTTGATAGATGACCATTAAAGGGAGGAATGCGGGGGCAGATTTTAATAATCGGCTACGTGTTGGAAAAATTAGCTTCTGGTTTTGGTTTCCGTTGAAACAGGTTTAGCTATGAGTTTGTTTATAGGCCTAAGTAGTGTCGATAACATATACTGAGAACAAATAAATAAAGAAATAAACACTGATAGTAAGTGTTTATTTTTTACATAGTCCCCATTTAAGAAATTACCGTGTCCATGTCCGCAAAATCGGACAAGTCACGGCATTATAAGCTAGATCAAGAAGTTGCCAATGATCCAGTGTATTTTGTCTGAGATATGTAAGCACACAGTGCATAGCTGTGGAGGAATTTGTGTGAATTTCTTTTATATGAATGGCAATACACAGATAATACTGTCCTGCATGCAAAATGTGGAGCAGACTTGTAAAAAAAACAGCATATCCTCAGATGTTTTTATCTTTACTGCTGGTGTCATTATTTAGGTAGAAATCAAGCACATGCTATAAGTATTCTGTTAGAAAGTAATCCTACAATTTATGATGTACTGTTTTAAAATTGGGTTTCTTATTATCTGGCCCTTACAAAATGCATGGCTGTAAAAGTGAACTCTTTTTTTTAAAAAAAAGGTAAAATCTTACTCATGCAATGGGCCTGGCTCTTGCACATTTCTTGTGCTGGAGTGTGGGATGTTTAACCTTTAAAGCCTCAAGCTGCCACTCATAGATCCATAGAGCAACACCAATGAGAGCACAGGAAAAGTATCTATACTCAGAGACGCTATCGCTGCCCCCTGTATATTTTGCCTCTCGACTGTAGGCTCAGTGGAACTGAAAACCATTTCTTTCAAGATGAACTCTGGGCATCAAGTCTCTGTGCTTTGCTGTTAGGTATGTTGGCTGCATTTTCTGTTTTGTGACCTTGATTGCTGAGAGGAAATGACAGTTTAGTTGAAAAACTGCATGATTTAATACTCTCTAAATTTCTCTAGTTTACAGAATACACTGGTGCAAGAATTAGGACTTCAAGGTATTTTTTTCTTTATGGTACATAGGTAATGAGGTACAGAAGTACTCTATATATACAAAGATATACAAATAACAAATAAATGTCGTTTAAACATTTTACTTTTTCTAAACTATGTAAAAATTATACCAAAACAAAAAATATTTAATGCATAGTCAAATTTAGGACGATAGTGGTCAAATACAGAAGGCTTGCAGAGGTTTAGTGCTGTATGGATGCTAAGAGTATTCAGCATCATGTAGTAGACAGACATTTAGTCATTTAAGAAGTTTACAAGCTATATGGGTGCATGAAGTTAAAAAAAGTTTTCCAACGCTGTGAAAAAGAGCAAATGCAGCACTTTCTGCCCGCTATTTGACCAGCGCCGTGCACTCTTCGTACCTCTAACCACAGTGCAACAGTTGTTGACTTTCAGACGATACACATTTTATTTAGAGGAATGGAGGAAATTGTAAAAGGTCTGAATTATCGTGCTATACCAAAATAAGGCAGAATAACACAACTGAGAGGTAAAGATGGAAAATTTATGTCAAAACGGTCGTGCCTTTTCACTCTCACTGTGCTAATGAGAGAGTAAGTTTCGACTTGTTTCATAGACATGAGGTGATTTTTTTTTTCTTGCCACACAGACTTTATCTTATTCCTATTTTCACAGCTAAGGTAATGATGCATTGTTTTCCCCTAGAAATTTATTGTAGTCTTGGGTCCTGACGATGGGGACTTCATCTTGTTCTTCTGATTTTTTTTTTAGCATATGTCAAATTTAGCTACTTGCAACTTCCTCCATAGAGTGTTCAGTGTGTACGCATATTGTGTAAAAGAGCTCCTCCAGTCTTAAAGACCTTCATAGTGCAGAAACCTGCCACACATCTCTACCTCTTGGTCTCATCCCTCCTTTGCTGTGGCCAGAAGTTGCTGTTCTGTAAGGTGCTCTTTAGCCAGATGTGTTATACAGTTGCCTTTGCTTTTGTTGTGGCTGTGGTGGGCTCTCTGTTAGGACCTCCCTCATGAATACAGGCAGGATTTTTGGCTGCAGCAGCTCTGCTGGGGCTCTGCTTGACTGCAGCTGGTGGGTAGAGAGCCCAGCTCAATCCGTAGAGACCTCTGCCATGGGAACCAGCGCTGGTTGGAACCCTTGACTCACATCCTGCTAACAAATAAAGGAATTCTTCCTGTAGTGTTTCTACATATACAAATCATAATAATAATACTGTGTATGTTAGTGAGAATAACATTTTTATTATTGGTCTTGATCTGTAAATAAGTTTGAAGCAACTTCTACATCTTTCCGTTTTCCCTTCTGTCAGGTATATTACGCAGCAGTTCAGGTAAATTAGTGTGACAACTTCCCTTTCACTATAATTCCACATCCCTCACCAGTTCCCTGCCACCATACTTTTGTGTATTTGTTACTTATGTAATTGTGGCAATCTGTACCAGGCCAAGGTCAACATCATGGTGGACATTTTGATCAAAATGCTTTTTTACATAGTATTTAAAAACAAGTCTTGCCACGGACATGTTTGTCTGGGTATGGAGAAGTTGAGGATCCCAGTTTGGCGGAGTTAAAAAGTCCACTAATGTCCACAAGCTATTGAGAAGACTTGTGGCTCTGGGGATGTGAATGTCACAGAGACTCAAGCTGATCGTGAGAGTGGAGAGCAGAAGGGCTCGAGCAGGACCCTTCATTAGCCTACAAGCCCTTCACTTTCACTGCAGATGGTTACGTTTCCATGCGTTTCACTGAGGGTGAGCTAGATGTTTTTGCTGGGGAATCCCGAATGAATCCTAAAGAAATTCAATGGTTTTACAACCTTCAGCTTCTTCTTGTCCTGTCTGTTGCAAAAACTACGCGTCTAGCAGCCATTGGCAAAAGCGGGCGCCAAAGATGAAAGGCTGTTCATTTGTTTCTGGGATTTTATTGGGCCAATAAAAGCAGCTTCTTCTACTGAAAAATACTACAATAATTAGGGTGCTCAGTTATTCTAAAATATAAATCACAGACAGCAGTACATTCATATATACATTAGTCGACAGAGACAGCCAGTACCAAATTATAATGATATATAATGAAAGTTTAAAAGGAATAATGAGCTATAATCTTCTAATGTTTGATGCAGGGGAATGGTCGCCTTTTCAAGCTTCAGTAGAGCACGGAAAAGCAATCATGATTTGTGGTATAAAAGTTTTCCAAGTCTTTTCTCTTTCCCACATGCACGGCCTAGATTTGTTCACCACCGCTCTTATAGGACAGCCAAGGTCAGTGCACGTCTTATTTCAAAACATACACACAATTATCTTTACAACATGCACTGTTTTGACGTATTTATTCTACAGCAGTATAAACTGACACTTTGCCTAAGGCCGCGTTTTTAGTAATTTATAAAACATTCATAACAAATAATACGTTCACAAGGCATTATAAATATGGCTATAAATATTTTTCAAAAGGCATAACACATTATAACCATGTGTATTATGCATTACGACTGCCTTATGAAGCTCTCATCTATAATGCACTATAGATACATTTATAATGCAGTACAAAGCATCCTTAATGCTTATACTGACTATTATAATGCATTATAATACCTCTGGAAAGCGTATTTTATACTGCTATAAGGTACAGGAACTCTTGAGAATGTATCATATTTAATGCATTGCGACTGACGGCACTGTGTGTTTTTGATCCCTGTATTTGTTGCTTTTGTGCACCTGGCTCCATACTTGCATTCTGCTAGCAACTTCCAGACTGTAATCTGATTGAAGACGCCTGTTTTCCTCTGATAAAACAGTTTTGACGTCTCTCTGCGCCATTTGAACACTGAGACATTTTCCATTCTCTATCAGCTTAATCTTCGCTGTCTACATGTTAATACTTTTCATGCTGTTTTGCACTTATTTGTGGTTTGCACAAATTTCAAATCTTGGGTATTTTAGCCGAAATTTGATGAGGATATTACATAATATTTAGCAGAAACTGAAAATAAAATAACCCCCCGTTAAATGAATTTATTTCATTGATCAAGGTATTTGGGACTAAGTCGAATTTTAAATGAAAATTTACAATAACCGTATTTAGTGTTTGATGTGATTTTTACATAATGTTTTACCATAAAATTCTACATTTAATTTTCTCAAGTATTTCATTGTAATTATGTTACTGAAATTGTATTACAGATATATCTTTATTATATCAAAGGTATTAATGCTCAATACAATTTCATGTAGACAACTATATTTAAACGCCACGTTGGAGCCTGTCGACCAGGTACTTCGTTTCATTGCCTGGTAAATGCTTTTTGGCATCTTCCTGACATGTACTAAAGAGCTGCAGTCGTCTGTTGTAGAAGCCATGGAATGCTGAAGAGACACCTGCAGTAGGGCATGCGGAGCTCTACGATGAGGAGAAACCGTGAGGGGGCGGATGCTCAGCTTCCTGTTTTGCGGCTGTGTTCCTTTGCGCCCGTCAGTCCTAGTTAATGCAGTGCAACGCAAAACACTTGGTTTCTCAGCGCATCGTGTGCAACACAAAAAAACATGCCATGCGCCCTTAGCTACTAGCAAGGCAAGACCATGCTTTGATAATAGCGGAAAGTTCCCACCGGGGTGGATTTAACGGTTTCACATGCAACTTTGGTCACAATTTGCTAAACATCCATGTAAAAGTCAACTTAGTGAATGAAAGGTTTTGCTTAATTTCTGTATTTCTGACAGCTCGCCTGTGTCTCTTTTGCTCCCCTTTCCCACATCTTATCCAGGCATAACGGTGAGCGGAATACACGTTCATCATATTCATATCGCGCCAAAGTATCCCCGGCACAGACAAACCCATTCCTCTGCTGAGGTGCAGCACTCCTGACGGCCAGAGACCCTGACTGACACTCACGCAGCCTCGCTATGATAGACCCAGCCTCTGACCTGCCCTTCTACTACGGCAGCATCAGCCGCGCCGAGGCGGAGGAGCAGCTGAAGCTGGCAGGGATGTCGGACGGGCTCTTCTTGCTGCGACAGTGTCTGCGCAGCCTGGGCGGCTACGTGCTCTCCATCGTGTGGAACCTGCAGTTCTATCACTACTCCGTGGAGAAGCAGCTCAACAGCACCTATTGCATCTCAGGCGGCAAGGCCCACTGCGGCCCAGCTGAGCTCTGCGAGTACTACAGCAAGGACGCAGACGGGCTGGTGTGCAGCCTGCGCAAGCCGTGCCTGCGCAGCCCCGACACGCCCATCCGCCTGGGCATCTTCGACAGCCTGAGGGACAACATGATGCGCGAGTATGTGCGGCATACCTGGAACCTGGAGGTGAGGCCTCTTCCCCACTGATGCGTTGCTGCTGCATCGCTGCTGTGTCACTGCTGGCCTCAGTTTTCTGTAGGGATCCTCTTCACCCAGCTGCTTTGACTGGTGCAACGGTGGCCATTTTTAACGAGTCGCAAATTTGTGAAAGTAGTCACTGGTCCAAGCTGATGTTGTACCCCAGGCAACCCCCCACCCCCCCACTCGTCCCAGGCAACCTGAAAATGGCTGGCAAGCCATCCTAAGCAGCAGAGGTGGACATTTCAGGTCCAGAAAGTAAAAATCCAAACCAGGATTTTGTTTCAACCAACCAGTTGAGTACA
>JAODJW010000033.1:3661274-3672264 GCA_026777045.1 Hyperopisus bebe | reverse complement strand
TGATTGTGACTCTTTATAGTCAACTGGTTGGTTGAAACAAAATCCTGGTTTGGATTTTTACTTTCTGGACCTGAAATTTCCGCCTCTGCCAAGCAGCCGCCTATATTGCCAAAAAGACTGACCAGGTTGGAGTAGTTATCAGGATTGCCTGGGATCCCCCCCCATGTCCTGGGATTTCTGGGATAGGGATCATGCACACTGTGACCATCTATCCTGCATGGAAGGTGGACGGATGGATTATCAGAGCATAAATATAGATGGCAAAATATTCATCCATTTTGTGTAACCACTTGTCCCACTAAGGGCTGCCAGGGGCTCAGAGCATATCCCAGAGGGGACGCAAGGCAGATGGCAAAATAATGACCCAAAACCCAAGGCAGAGGAGGACTCTGCCCCCTACTGGATTTGTTCTGTCCATCATTCGTGTGTCCTTGCACTTACCCGTCTTCAGGGGTGTAGCTAGATGGGGGTCAAAGTGCTCCCCCCCCCCCCCCCCCCAAAATCTGCTGGGTACCGATGCCCCTGCGACGCGCCTGACTGTCTTCATGGGTGGGATGTGATTTGTCCTCAGGGCGAGGCCATGGAGCAGGCCATCATCAGCCAAGCCCCGCAGCTGGAGAAGCTGATCGCCACCACTGCCCACGAGAAGATGCCTTGGTACCACGGCAAGATCTCGCGCATGGAGGGCGAACGTCGCCTTTACTCCGGGGTGCAGCCCGACGGAAAATTCTTGTGAGCTCAATAATAATAATAATAAAAATCCTTTGTTTGCCATTTGCACAAGTATGAGTACAGGTTCATTGGAGTGCTTCGCTTCACCTGCCCCATCTTGCTCTCCATAGCTTGGGGCTCACAGCACAGGGTCAGCCAACGTTTGCTGCCCCTGGGCCTGGGGGGTTTAAGGGCCTTGCTTAGGGGCCCACAGACACGTCACATTTTTGCCGATGCTGAGATCCGAGCAGTGATTTTCCGATTACAAGCACAGAGACTTGGCCTGCCAAGCCACTTCACCGCCCTTCAAAGCTTGTTACATAACGCCTCACTTCCTCTCAATCTTAGGTCAAGCACAACTTGTTTACCAGGTTGTGCAACAACACTGTCACGCTATTAGCTGAAAACACCACTCTCTGTCCATGCTGACTTTCGCAGGCTATGAACCCATCATACACAGATGTAGCTGCTATCAAATACGTTCACTGGTTTAGGGTAGAACAGAAAGTCCCTACTGGTAAGTGGTCACAAGTCAACCTACCTAACCTATACGCTGCCTGTTTCTTTCATAAGCATTGAAACTCGGCATTGCTAGTTAGCATTATCTGCTAGTCACAGTGTCCACAAGTCAGCTTATTCTCTAGAGCAAGCAAGTGCTGCGTGAAAATCATCTACATTTCACTCCTGCCTATCTATTGCCATTCAGAGTGAGAGAGAGAGAAGATTCTGGGACCTTCGCCCTTTCGATCATGTATGGCAAAACCGTCTATCATTACCAGATTCTGCTGGACAAGTCAGGGAAGTACTCTATGCCAGAGGGAACCAAGTTCGATACTGTGTGGCAGGTAAAATTCTCCGCCTTCTTTAATCATAAATGATGAACGTGCCTGTGAACCCAGCGCTGACGTAGCTGCTTGGCCCCCTACGTCCATCCTCTAGCTGGTGGAGTATCTCAAGCTGAAGCTGGACGGCGTGGTGACGATTCTGCGGGAACCCTGCGTGAGCCCCAACTGCACCGGTACCAGCGCCCGCTTTGGTTTGACCCATGTTTCGCTTTTAGACCACCGGATCTGCTACCGTTGTCCTACAAACCTTTTACCGATAAATATATTTTAGTTAAATGCCATGAGATTCAGCCAGATTTTCTAACACACCATAGCTTAAGCAATCATCAGTGCTCGTTATTAAAATGAACCATGCTCACGTCGAGCCTTTCCTGTTTTTTTTTCTTTCAAACTGATGCAGACGTTCCTGTTTTACCCACGGCGGTAAGCATCAGCGCCATGCACATACACTTTCCATTGGCATCGTGACAGTAAAGAGTGCATGACTAACCCAACGTCAAACTTTTCTCGCTCACTACAGAGACGACTTCGTCCCAATGGATACACGCCGCCACCTGCAAGTCAGTTCTATACCCCGTCTTACCCTCAAATAACATGAACCCCATATCGATTTTCTGGCTTTCACCGAATCGCCGCTGGGCACAATTACTCAGGCAGACTTTCGTATCGCAGTTCATCTCAGGCCGTCTGTCTTATTTGCAATTCTTATATAAGTCATTGGTAACCAACTGAAATAAATCTGTATCGGAATATCACCAATAGCAATAACATGACTAGCGCAACACTGTTGTATGCAGGGACTTATTATATTAATGAATATAAAACTTTACAGTCTGTATCTCATGTACACAGCTGGATTGTGTCTTATGGGGACCTTCATGTATAAGTACAATAGCTGAGCTGTTCTCAGTGTCTAACCAGCAATAATATTACACAGCTGCCATTCATGTGTCCACGTGCCGTTGTGTAAATCGGCTTATGTATAGCATATTTCTTAGAAACTGGCTTGGAAAAACTAAATTCCAAAGGGGTGGCATACTACTCTGTTAAAAAATGTGTCCTCTTATGAAGAGGTCTCGAAAAATGTCCATGCATAGTTGCATTAAAAATCCCTACAAAACCCCCTTAAGTAACCGGCAGAGGAATCTGTGTTGAGTACTGTATGGTTACCAGAGACAGCCGGCAGGCTCACGTTCCCATTCAGGAGACTCACAGGTGGCCGCGATTTCCGTTCGCTCCCCAGTTCCCGCCACCGCTGCCCCTGTCGACCGGCGTCAGATGCCGATGGACACCAGTGTGTATGAGAGTCCCTACAGTGACCCTGAGGCTCTGAAGGAGAAGAAGCTGTTCCTCAAGAGGGACCAGCTGATGATCGACGAGGTGGAGCTGGGATCAGGCAACTTTGGCTGCGTCAGGAAAGGCGTGTATAAGATGAAAAAGTAAGGAGGGGTGGAGATGTGCGTTGGGGGGGGGGGGTTGTTTGACTACAGTAGTAATAAATAAATATACAGGAAGCAGGTCATGGCACCTGTAACAATGTGGATCAGACAAGAATGATCCATTTAACCTAGAAGAAGACATTACGTATTTTGTGCTTACATATACAACTGTAATCTTTAAGGGGGTGAGATTTAGAACATATCTAGTGAGTGCCTGGTTTATACCTGAAATACCTAGAGGTGCCACTATACTTATGTACTGACTTCACAAAAGAAACTAACACTAAGCTGCCTAACACTAACACCTCTGTTTATACACTGTTGTGCATTGTATTTGTTAGTAGTTTGCCACAGTTTCATTCTCGCTTGGCCTGACGGACTGGTGTTGATTGCTCCTTGTTATTTTTCATGCCAAGTCACAAATTTGTTCTTCTCTATCTGTTCCTCCAGGAAGCAAATCGACGTAGCTATCAAGGTGCTAAAGAACGAGAACGACAAGTCGGTGAAGGACGAAATGATGAAGGAGGCAGAAATCATGCACCAGCTGGACAACCCTTACATCGTCCGCATGATCGGGCTCTGTGATGCAGAGAATCTCATGTTGGTGATGGAAATGGCACCTGCTGGGCCACTGAACAAGTTCCTGTCCTCAAAGAAGTGAGTTCTATCTGCTAATCATGCAACTGAATCATGCCTGAACCATTTGCGGTTTACTGTTTAAAGCTGTAGTCATTTTTATTCACGGTTTACCGCGAAGGAAAATAGATTTTTTTATATATTTAAATGAAGGTTACTATAACTATGTTGTTCGCATTTGTTACGAATAATATATTTGCCCAGTTGCACACGGCCTGATTTCTTCAAGAGACTGACATGTGTGAGTCTGGCATGGTGCTGTCATGAATGACCAAGCATCTGCAAGAACCTTCCAGGCAGTAATATTTTCAGCAAACCTTGGTTTCTTTAAAGTAAACCGGCATCTAGACATGAGTACGACTATCCGCTTGAGTTCACGGCGCAATTTCAGTAGAGCAGGGAAGCAGAATTTGCTTTTGAATTTTTTGCTTTTTATTAGTAACACTGCAAACACGATTAGGAGAGGTATATAGGCAAGATAAGGCAATGTGTCTATCAGCGTGTCTGGATAACAAAACCTAAGAGATACTCAATTGAACTGAAGAAATAGATATGGAAAGTAAATTAAAAATGTAAAATAAGACTGCATCATAACAATCATGATGAAATAAATTCCGTGTTCTCTACTACCAAATACAGTCACATATCCGTAACGATAAACCCATAGCGTTAAACACCCCTATAGCTGTTTTTTTCTTTTTAGCCTGGCATGTTATCCTAACAAAAACTTCTTAAATGTCACAGGGAGATTAACTTGTGGAGGTGGTTTCTCACTTCTTGTGCACACGCGGTCAGATGATCAGAGGATCTAGCAAAGTTACTGTTGGTGCAGTCATGCGTGGTGTCTCTTTAATTCCCAGAGAGCAAATCAACATGGAGAACGTGGTGGAGCTAATGCACCAGGTCTCCTTGGGCATGTTGTATTTGGAAGAAAACAACTTTGTGCACAGGGACCTGGCTGCCCGTAACGTTCTGCTGGTGAACCAGCACTACGCCAAGATCAGTGACTTCGGCCTCTCCAAGGCCCTGGGAGCCAACGACAGTTATTACAAGGTGCGGCCACAAGGCGGCGTTGTCTTCTCTCTTCCCCGGCGTGCTATTTGTTCTGCGTGTATTTTCCATCTTTGCTGTCCTAACATGAAAAAAGAACTGCCTTCCTTGTCCTCCATCTGAACATGCGTGGACGCTTGTGTAGGCTCGCACGGCAGGGAAGTGGCCGTTGAAGTGGTACGCCCCAGAGTGCATCAACTTCCACAAGTTCTCTAGCAAGAGTGATGTCTGGAGTTTTGGCATCACCATGTGGGAAGCCTTCTCTTATGGGGGGAAACCTTATAAGGTATGGCTATGAAAATACAAGCTAACGGTATATAACTTGGATACATGTAGAGCGCTGCTTTGAGTGTTCACGGCACCCCCTCGCAGTGACGCAGTGATGTCTCACAGTGATCTTTGCTTGACACCCATTCCAAATATATTAATGTCCCTTGAACACTATATACACTATATTGAAGAGAAAATAAAGTATTACAAAGTAATACAAAAGTAACTGCAAACTCTAATTTTGCCAGCTGTACCATTATCACAATACTCACCCAATATGTATATAAAATACATGTAAAATATGTATCTATATAAAATCTCAATGATTCTTGGTGACTCTTGATGATTCTTGGTGACTCTTGCCCTTACCTTTGACAGAAAATGAAGGGTCCTGAGGTCATCAGTTTCATAGAGAGTGGGAGTCGCATGGATTGTCCCGCTGGGTGTCCGGACGTGATGTATGCTCTGATGAAAGACTGCTGGACATACAAGTGAGACCCTTTGTTACCCCTTCATTGTATTGACATTTAGGCTGATTCATGCTTCCATATCATTCATAAATTGCCGAGAGACTCTTCATAATGATTTTGATTGAATGAATGTCTAATGAAGTACAGTCAGTTCTGCTACAACGTGTGGCATCACATCATGAATCGATTGATATATTAGTACCGAAGTCCAATGCAACGCAGAATCGCATTCGTATTTGCGCATTTGTTGTTTGACAGTTTTACTAGGTACTTTCACAGTTCCACAATGAAATGTTCATAGTTGAACTGTAAACTACAGTATAAGAATAATTAAGGTATAACTCTAAACATCACAGTTTTACTGTGAACTTTCACTGTGCATTTTTTGTCTTGGGTGAATCGGTCAATCCAGTTTTTATATCTAAAAGACTCAATCTCTTTTTGTATATCCGTGCATTGCACAGGTTAATGTCTTAGATTATAAAAATCTGAAAATATTTGGCAAATTATCACGCGCCCGGCTGCACGGTTGCCCTCCGCATCCCGTAATCCGTTGTCTTTGTGCTGCGTACGCGCCCGGCCGCACGGTTGCCCTCCGCATGCCGTAATCCGTTGTCTTTGTGCTGCGTACGCGCCTGGCTGGCCGGTGACCATGACTCACTACTTCCGACTCTTGGCTATCGACAAGTTAGTGAGTTAGACACGTTTAGCTGAAGTTACTTGACAATTCTCATGAGACGCAAAAGACCCATAAAAGATGTTTATTATGTTTTTTCTTAATGTATTATTATTGTTTGTTATTTAAAATGGATATAATCATATTATTGGTCACTGGTATCACTGTCTTTTTTTAATTCATGTTTTTGGCCTAAGTTACTAAAGTTGGAGTTGCATTCTCCTAACTGTGTTTTACCCACTGGATATGTGCTCTTTACTATGAGATTGCAGTGAATGCAAGGTTTTTTGACGAAGGCATTAATTGTGCTGTAGCAGGACTGACTGTAGGATGAATGAATGTGGCAATGCATTGAAATTTCAACCTTTTACCTCCAGGCATGAAGAGAGGCCTGGTTTTGTCAAGGTCGAGGAACGCATGCGGACATACTACTACTCCATATCCAAAAAGACCACTGCAAGCACTGAGGCAGGAGCTTCTGCTGAAGCAGCAGCACCATAGACCTGGGCTTAGAGCCAGTCTGGCTTTTGGCCTGTCCACCGATTACGCAGCTTGACGCTATGATTAGCCTGCTCTTCAGCTGTAACCTGTGCTGTATAAAACTGTAGCATTGGCTAGACCAACGAACGCTGTGTTGATTGAAGAGAAGGCTTGTGCATTCAATGAAAGTTCTATTTGTTTTGTCCGTACTTATTATGGGGTGGTAAAGGTGACTTGGTTAGGCATTGAGTAAGGCTAAGGAACAAAATGTATTGTGAATTGGCAATCTCAGTGTTTCAGTGTTATATTGTTTCAAGCAGTTTTGCTAAGACCGACCCAACAGGAAAATAAGTGCAAATGAAGTTTATTGACAGTTGAAATACTTCTCTTGCACAAAATGTCAGTAAAATTATTACCTATTAACTTACAAGTGTTGTAACAGCGACATCTGCTGGTCGATAATGAAGAATTGCACCTTAGCAACAGGCAAACTATACTGTACAGCATTGCTTTTAGTGTCCATTCATATTTGTAGGATGAATGTTGATGAACGAATCGAATATTTACTCTATTATGAATGTGCATTATAGGTATTATGGGCAGGACCAATAATCTCCTGTAATAGATTATCCGAAATAAAAACTTAATCATTATTAGTGTGCTGACAGCATTGCGTAAGAAAGGTATTGGTTTTTGGTAACAAAACAACTTTGACAAATGTAGTCCGAAATTCATAAATCGTTCTAATGTTGCTATTTTTATATTTGAGCTGTTTCTACTTTAATTAGATGGGTACGTTTGCATTTGTTTTCAAGTTTTTTTCCCTGTATTGTTTGATAACATTCAAATAAAATGCTGACATTTGTGTATTTCATTGTGTTCACGTTCATTTAAACTATAGAATTCCACCCTAAGCGAATTTGTATCCTGCTATATCACAACCTATAGCACCGGATATGTACGTAAAATTTGGTTGTTATATCTACGTGGCGCAGACACTGTGGCGTTCTCCTACAGTCCAAAGACATGCGGGTAAGTTAGCTCGAGCCTCGAGTCTGCCCATGATATGTGATTCAGGATATTAGACTGTGGGCTTTGCTTCACCGAGATTCCGCGTTGGAGAAGCTAGTACAACAATTGTGGATGGATAGATATGTGAGCCCAAGGACAAATTTTGACTAATAAATTAGTTAGGTTTCAACACTGATACATAAATGAAACAATTTCCTAGAGTACCTACATATCATGAACCGGATTTGAAAATGTAACAGTAATTTCCGCTTTAATCATCATTTGTTTAATCAATTTTCACAGCAAAGTCACTCCAAATAAAAATTTCACAGTAATGAGAAATGTAGCCCACGAAATCAAGAGTGATGTGCATGGGGTATCAATATTTTGGATTTCTAAATTGTTACTTTACTGGAAGCACATCTGTTGCCGAGCCTGGAACTGGGCGTTGCACAACTAGCAGAGGCACACAGCCCCGGGATGCCCGCCCGCAGCCCTCCGCCCTTGCTGCGCCCTCCCCTACCACGCAGCAGGGCGGCAGCAGAGGCACACAGCCCCGGGATGCCCGCCCTCCGCCCTCCGCCCTTCCTGCGCCCTCCCCTACCACGCAGCAGGGCGGAGTGCCTTGACGTTCCGGTGCAAGAAACATTAGGAGACGTCTTTTAATCAAGTTTGCAGGAAGAGTCAGACATTGCCCTTTATTGTGTGCGCTGTATTTTACAGTGTTATTGTAGCCATCTGTATGTTACTTATAAGAGCTGAAGATAGGGCGGTCATTTGTTAGAGAGGGATAAACGTCCTTTTCGGAGGGAGGAGATCGCGAAGCGGAACAAGAGCCTCTGACTTCCCCGGTAAGTTCGGGCAAAGTGGCAGCGGGCTCGGTACTTTCCTCGCTTCGCATATCCTCTGCTTGCCACCTTACTCGTAAATATTGATGTACAGCTCAGTCCGCTCGGCTGAGAGACACGAACAGCTCCGTTATGTAATTTGCTAAATGGGCTTTGAAAGCGGGTCGATCTCGGTGGCTGCGGGGGGATTCGGGGGGAAAACCTGCTTTCACTTTTATGCCTGTTTTTACTGCAGCTTCCAATGTAACACTGATACGGGCAAAGCAGACGGCGCAAAACAAAGCACGTACAGGTAGCTGAACTCCGCTCTTTCTAAGCGCGGATGGGCGGTTGCGCCATGTTACAATGTTACGGCAGATGGCTGGTTAATAAAACCCCGCGTCCGCACGGCGGGCTGAAACGTACAGCAGCCTGCTTCGTTACGGAAACTATGTAGGGCATTTTATTTAGCAGGTGGTGATGAGGATGGTCGACAAACGTCCGTAAAGTACGGGCGCCGTCCGATCGCTGCCTGAGCGGAGACGGGCGCGGATCGCGGCTTTTGTGAGCCGCTCGCTGGGGCACGAGCTGCGGGTCCCATTGTTCGGGCTAAAACGAAAGAAATGTGTCGCCGGAAGGCGGGGATCGGCCAGGTCCGGTTTGATGGACCGTTCCGTTACGCATCATGGTCGGCGGATCAGGCGGGTGGGGAGGGGGGGGGGTTACTGACATACATCGCCTCTCAGCCGAACTTCCTGGAACTTTTCCGCTATAAGCTACAGCGCTGTGCGCCTCGCCGTTATAATGAAATTCAATGTCATGTTTTAAGCATTGTAAAAATAAGACCGTAATATTCAGCGGACACCTTATCCTTTATAAATGCATCCGACGCTGTCATTTTTACACCATTAGTCCGACGTGATTGTATGAAGTACACATATGATTAAATAAGTCCAACTTTCCAGATGCATTTTGGACGACTATTGCTTTTAGGCATAAAGCTTTACTGTTTTTTAGTATCTATTGGGTGGTCTGATATAGTGTAATTCAGGGTCTATATACTCTGATCTATATACTGAACGCACCAGTTCTGTTGGCTGTTTGGTCTGTGACGTCAGGGCAGCCAACTTTGGTCAGATGGCTGGAGTGAGATTTTCAATTCGAGACAAGTCTACACACACATTCACACGCATTTACATGTATGGAAGAGTTTTATTACCTTGTAAATAGTCTGTGGGGTTTGCGAACTACCACAACGCTTTTGATGTCGATGATTTTAGGTTTATAATGCAATAATAAAGATTTGCCGGAAGATGTCTTGCGTGAGAGTCTGAAAGCGTTAGTGTCACGCCAGATGTGTGAGTCGGCAACCCGGCAACATACATTAACATTTACACAATAAGACATTTGGACAGAGAAAGCGAAAACGTTTTAATTTATATAGCAGATGCGGAGATCTGAAGTGGCATACAAGTATCAGAACACAGGACCAGGCAGTTCCTGCAGTATTTATGGTTGAGAGCCTTTCTCAAGCCTGTTTCCGGGTAATTTCAAAGAACTTATTCATAGCTGTTGTGGTGCACAGGGCCACGTGGGTTTGCTCCATAGACATCCGTTTTATTGCATTTCAGTGACCTGGTTCTCTCTCTACCATGCTTTTTTTTGTAACAGTTGGAAACAAGCATCTGTCCCTGTGGAATAACATGCTTGTTCCTCCTCTCTGCAGCTCCATCTGCACCAGGCACCTTCTCTGTCACCTCTGCTCTGGCCTTGCTTGCTTCCACTTTCTCGGAACAGGTTCCAAGACCTTCAGGAGTGAAAACGGCTGTGTGTTCTTCATGCAAAGCTGGAACCTGCACCCCCATTCATCCCTTGCCGTGTTTATTTTTGCGTTTGACATTAAAATAGAATTTTGGGCGACTGGAATAGTGTAAAAGCCAAACAAACGGAGTGTAGTCCGCTGAAGCCGGCCGCCATGTCTCTGGCGCTGAAACAAGTCTTCAACAAGGACAGGACATTCCGGCCCAAGCGTAGGTTTGAGCCGGGAACGCAACGATTTGAGCTTCACAAGAAGGCACAGGCCTCATTGAATGCCGGTCTGGACCTGAAGCAGGCCGTACAGCTGCCCCACGGCGAGGACCTCAACGACTGGGTGGCCGTGCACGTGGTAGACTTCTTCAATCGCATCAATCTCATCTATGGCACCATCAGCGACTCCTGCACGGACCAGTCCTGTCCAGTTATGTCCGGCGGGCCCAAGTATGAGTACCGCTGGCAAGATGAGCAGAAGTACAAGAAGCCCACAGCCCTCTCTGCCCCCCGCTACATGAACCTGCTGATGGATTGGATAGAGGTACAGATCAACAACGAGAACATCTTCCCCACCAATGTTGGTAAGAGCACTTAATTGTATATGTATAATTCAACAGAGCATACAGTCCTAGTCAAACCATCAGGCGATATACGTGGCCACCTAAGGGGCCATCTTCTGAGGGGACGCTGACTTAGAAAGTGGTCCTCATGCCCTCTGGGCTGCCTGCACAGGAAAGCTATGCCTTGGTGTTGGGTGGGGCTG
>JAODJW010000033.1:3599048-3615785 GCA_026777045.1 Hyperopisus bebe | reverse complement strand
GTGTCCCTTCTATGGTCCTGCTTAGAAAGTAAAAACATCCATATTCACTGGACACCCCTCTAAGACTTTTCCATCAAAAAGTACAAGGGTTTCTGAAGAAGATGCATTTTTTTCTGATCTTGAAACAACGTGTGGCTCCATTTTCATCAGATTATTATGAAAGGAGTCAGAGGGACATGGGTACGCTGGCAGATTCAGAGGGCTCAGCACTTCAGAGGGGGCCTCAAATATGTAAAATAAAACACAAAAAAACTACTGAGGATATTTACATGCTGTCTTTATTGTGGCCGAAGTGGATTTTAAATTTAAAAGTGATATTTTGAAAAATCTTGTTCTTCGTTTAAGGCCATTGTTATGCTAGGAAAGATCAGATGATTACAAAGGAAATCATCTGGAAGTTTTGCCAGATTACTTCCTCCAGACTGGCTAGTAAAACAATGGAAGAAAAGCAGACAAAACTCACAAATTAATGTGGTTTTCCTCGTTTTTCCATTGGTGTGAATATGTAGCGCAGATATTCCACTGAACAATCTTAAACCCTTGAGTAACGTGCGTCACAATTTAATGCAATAAATTAAGGTTTACATGAATAAACTATCAGTATATCCAATCAATAATAGAAATATGCAATGCAAATAGAGTTTTTTAAATTGCGCACGTACTTTTCAGTAAAGTGCCGATTCATCTAAATTACTTGTCCGATTGCAGGTCCTTAAAAATCAATTTGTAAATTGACCCTAGAGTGGATATACCTATTTGAGCCTTGTATTGTAGTAACCATATGTAATCTAAATTGCAAAAACTCTAAATGTCCAATTTTAATGACGCCTGAAGATGGTCGTAAAATCTATCCAGATGGATCCATCCCACCGTCTTGTACTGGATCACAGGGTGCTCACCTACGCACACATTTGTATGCAATGTCACTTAAATTCCGGGAGCCCACACCATGAGCAGAATCTATAATCGAAGTGGAAGAAACCCGGGTGTTCTGCAGAATTCACCGAGCTTTACGAAACATTTTACAGTTTACAAGTGACAAAGGATTCCTACTTTATAAAATCGTTTGTTAGGTTTTACTTTTTAATTATTTGTGGGAACCGGATACATTTTATTATACCGTGCGTATAATTGCAGTAGTATCATTACACAAAATACCAAATTGTTCTGACATTTTGCGTAAGAATGATGGACTCTGTAACTTCTCAAAAAATACATAGACATGGTCAGATCTACGGCTTACACCGTGTCTCCAACTGACAGTGCATGCGACCCAAATGCTTAAGCTGTGAATTAAATGAAAACTAATAATACGAGTCGTGTGCACAGTTGACTACCGGCGCATTATCTTATTAGTATTCAATCTATTAAACAGCTATGTCGTCTCCTACGATTAAACTAAGCAATATCATAATGTAGTTTAATGTCTGTATTTGTTGTAGCTTTCGTTCATTTGACTACTCAGAATACTTGCATGGAAAGAGCTATTAAGCTCAGCCATATCGATCCTGAGTCGGGATGAACGAAGTAACGTGCTGCATTCGCCTCTGACTACGGCAATAGCGTCACAATCCGCCAAATCCGGATTCCTTGGGTAGCGCTACGTCAGATACGCAAGGAAGCGCCGGTTATCCTGCTGGAAGCGTCGCGCTAACGCTGCGCACTACGTCCCCCAAAGGCGGTAAGGGCCCTTTTCCCTCCGACTACTTATTCTCAAAACCGGTTACGCCAGTTTTGCATCGTAACGGCAGCGTTGGGATTTCAGTGGAACGTTGAGCGGTAGCCTGTGGACTGGCGGAGCTTAAAGAGACAACAGTAAGGCAGAGCGAGGGAGAGGGATATGCAATCGCGAAAAATTGCACCGAATACCGTCAAAATGGGGGGTTTCCTGCTGTAAACTTGCACTTGAACAGGTAGAGTTCCCCCCCTTTAACGGCCGGCGGCGCGCTCGACGGTGTTTGTCCGTTAGATCGACTGAAAGGCAAATTAAATGGATATCGCTGTTAAGGATTAAGGAGTTGCCCAGTTGATATTACTGTTGTATTGAAAACAAACGCAGCTTAAGGAGGCACAGGCGGTCGTTTTCGGTCGTTTTCCAAACGCAAACGGACGTGTGTGAAATCTGTGGGCAGCGAGGCTGGTAGTTAAATGACTGCCGGGCTGAGTGTGGTACATTTGCGATATGTAGCCATGTCCTGTTTAAACTTGTTCCGGCAGCAGTGGCTCAATAGGCCACATAAGCTTCTCTAGTTGCCTGCTGGCTAGCTAGCTAGCTAACGAGCTAGCGGCTAAAGTAGTTTTATATAAATGGTAGGGGGTCCAAAGCGAAGGTCCGTCGACCGCAGGACGGGATACCGACTAAGCCGCGTTTAGCAGGCTTGCAGTTTCATGCCAGACCGGGCTGTTAACGTCTGAAGTTTAGCAACCCGCTAGTTAGCTGCGTGCTTTTCGTTTTATTTACAGCGTATTTTATTTACGGGTTTCATCCAGGTCGGTTATGTATGACGATCTAGTACCGATTAGCTGCTTTGAAATTAGGGGGGGGGGTCATCTTGAAAATATGTTGCCTTCAATAACTCGGATAACGCAACTTGCAGTAAATATAGAGATCTAAGGTTACCTATAACAATAAGTAGATTGTGGGCCATTTCCAAAAGTTACACGGCTGCCAAGTGCTGAGGACGTTTGAGTTGAGTGCCTTTTTTTTAGGAATGGGCGCAAGGTAATGTTTTTAAAATGATTCAGTGTATTGGAATAGGTAAAGGACTTTGTTCGACTGTGTTAAAGATCATTGGACAACTTTTAGAGAAATGTGATGAATGTCTTAGTGTGGGACTGGAAAATTATTTAATTAATTTAATGTTTATAGACTTTCTAACCCTCACTTAAAATGCAAAAGTTAATTGCTTTTATTGAGGTGAGTGGAACCGATATCTGTTCAGTCGTTTTTCATATATAATTAGCAATTGTTTTTGTCTTTCAGTTAATAAAATGAATTAAACTAAGAAAAATTTTAGAATCATTATGAAGAATGTTACTGTCCAGTTCATGTTGCTTGGATTGTAAAAGAAAGTGGTAAAAAGGCTGTGTACAAACAATTAATTAACTGTGATCATATGCACCTGTATTCCCTAAAAGCTTCAGCATGTCTTTCTGTTCTTTATGCGCTTACTCTTTTCAGGTTTATAAATGGAATATTTCAAGCACTGGGTGGCACTTGTCAGAGTAATGTGTCGTTACCATAGACTGCATTCAGTCACTTTGTCCTGGGGTCACTTGTATTATTACTAATGAGAGCAACGTTAACCCGCTTGGAACCCACATGGAATCCTTCATGCAAACAATGAAATTTACATGGTGCATTTCACGCTTGAGAGGGAATGATGATTCTCCTCAGAGGTGCAGACCATTCAAGTCATGTTGATTAGAGAAGACCTGCACTAATGTGCAAATAGCAGTGAACTGGGGAGGCTGTGAATCGTTGGTTGTACACTGACACTGCTGTCGAAACACCACTTTTTCCGCAGTGGTTATAGTGCAGAGCTGCCAGCTGTATTAAGCTGGATGTAATTGCTTGTAAAGGTCAACTCAATTTCCTTTAAATAGTGGTAATATCATGTATTTAATTACAATAATCAATTTGTCTTACCTAGCATTAACTCCATATGGCAAATGTGCATCTGTTTAGTGCCTAATTTTAATTGAACAAAATATCAAGGTGTGTTAAAATTAATACAAGTTTACTAGACTCCTTTAAAGTGTATAGTCAGCAACTGAAATGGGAAGAAATGAAAATGACTCTGTGTATGCGTATTTCAAGCTGATAGGGTATGATGAATGAACAAATAGGTTCTTGGTTGAAAAAACATAGCTATAAATTAAGCTATTATAATTGCAGAATTAAGAAGCTGCTTATGTGACAGTTTTTTTTTTCTTTTAGCGTTTATCTAAAAACTATTGTTCAGAGCTTATAAAAGCATATATGCTTATTTCCTAAAATGATGATAAATTATCGCCTTTTCATGTTCTCCTAACTGGGTGTTTTTGTGCTCCATTTTTCTGCAGGTCATGCCCTTAATTTTTTTAGAGAGAAGCTCATCAGGGGTTACAGCTGTAATCCTTGAGAGCTGGAGAGTATCTGCATACTGTATCCCGTTTTATTTTTGGACGTATTATAGTCATTTCACTGTGTTTCAGTGTTAATGGAACTTTTATACATTAAGTCCTGCAGGTCTGTGTGTTTCAGAGTTAGGATTCATTTTGATTGTTTTGTACACTTGTAATTTTGCATGTGCTGGACTTGCAGATAGTTTTTATGTGTTTATGATTTTTTTAATCCATTTTTACACTAAAGTATACTGGGGAATTATAGATTTTGTACCTTTCTCAGACACTACAGCATGGTCATTCTTGTTCTGAAGTGGTTATGTTGCAGTCCACATTCTGAGCCCACAAGCTGTCTGAGGTCTTCCTTTCTAATCTCATATTCCTTTTGTGTTGGCTCAGTTTTTCTTTTGGCTTATTCAGAATTATTTTCTATTTTACAGAACTCATATTAATATATGGCAGTATTTGTGCTGACAAAAATTACTGCAAACAGAGATTTTTATGGTGCTTTTTGTTACTACCTCGAGCCACTTTCATTTGTATGGCCTTTTTTAAAAAATGTAAAACTCATTCATCGCCAAATATTACTCTACTGTAAAATGCTCTTAATTACCCATTTTCCTAGCATTGTAAAACGTCTAAATGGACATGGATTTATATAGAATTAGGCTTTAAAGCACCGTGAAAAGTGCTTCATATCAGTGATTACTGATTGTTTCTTCAGATTATTTAAAATCATATGATACTAGTGGCCCTGGTTTGTCTGATTGATGAAGTCTCTGCTGTCACTTTAGATCAGTCACTGTGATATATGCTTTTGGCGTATCTCTTGCCCAGTATGCTTACCCCCCTTCCCTTAGTGATGGCCATTAACCAGCCGTAATGGCAAGGATCTCAATGTGAGCATTTCAGATACTGGTCAGTCTTACTGTGCCCATCTATCTTCCAACCTTTTAGCCTGGACAAGATCGCAAAGAGCCAGGAATCTACGTATAAAGCATATTTAACAAGGGAGGGCTTCACCCTAAGAGGGGTGTCAGGCCGTAAACACACTTAATGGGTAACTTAGTCATGCCGGTTTACCTAAATGTCCATCTTTGAACTTCTGGGGGGGGTGTAAGCAGGAAATCCTTGTGACACACACTCACACCGGTTGGGATTCGAATCCTCAATACTAAATGTTTGAGGCGATAAAGCTGCCCTCTTGAACCATGGTCACCCTTAACTATGTCTGGTATTAGAAAGTTTACATCTGTGGAATAAATTTCTGAAGATGATTTCAATTCTGTAGTCTAATATTCGTAATTCATAATGTTTATATGTTTGCATATTTGCTATATTTACCTGTGTACCTGAAAGAGGAGCCCATAGAATAATAAATTAGAAGCGAGAATAATTAAAAATAGTGTAAAGCAAAATAGTAACATTGGGACATTGTATTTGGATTTTAAAGAAGTAAGTATTTGATTGGAATTTGCGTGTTTTCAGTATTGTTGTATCGTAATTCCAGTTGAGAGAGTCCTGCTGAAATGAAACTTTGAAAAGAAAGGTTGGTCTAAAGTGTGAATTGGAGAACTTGTGGAAGGATGTGCTTCTAGGTGCCAGTAACACATGAGGGTACACACACTCCCACTTCCAAAACCCTTAATAGCTTTGCCACCCTGAGGATTCCTGCACTGTATCGTTTTATCCAAGAATAGATCATCTCAGATCTCCTGCCAGGCTGATGTCACTACCAGGTTTTCTGAAGATAACAATACAGACAATAAAAGGTGGGAAGGTAGTCGAATTAAGGAAAACGTTTTGTTCACTTTAGACATTGTAATGAGAAATGTACTTCATAAGGTACTTGTGTAACCCATTGGCTCATCGTTACTTTGATTGTCATCGTGTGTCACTTTTAAGCCAGAACTACATGAAATAAGTCTTGTTCTGAAATACTGGGAAATGCTTGAAGTTGACTCTTTGATAGCCGAATTTCACATGGTTACTAAGCTTCAGTCAGAGATGCGTTTGCCAGTTTAAATGGGTTTTCTAGTAGTTTTCTGGGTCTGTACTCTGAAAGAATCAGGACAGTCAGAGAGATGGGATATGGAATATGGGGTAATCTCAGGGTTTAGCTAATCTCACTGTTCATCATAAACTAGATTTATTGTTAAGCTTAATATCCATAAAATGTTTTTATTTTTGAATGGTAATGAATGCACTTGTTCCTCCAGGTGCTCTGGTTTTCCCCCCGCAGTCCAAAATCATGCTGAGGTTAATTGGAGTTGCCTAATTGCCTGTAGGTGACTGGTGTCTGTGTGCACCCTGCGATGGGTTGGCGCGCCATCCTGGTGTGTGAGTGTGCCCTGCGATGGGTTGGCACGCCATCCTGGGTGGTTCTCTGCCTTGTGCCCGTAGCCTCCAGGATGGGCTCTGAACCCCCTGCGACCCTGAATATAAGCGCTTACAGAAGATGAATGGATGAAAGCACTCCCATTTTATTGTTACGTATTGGTTTAATGTTTAATTTGGCCTATTCTAAGTGTAATACAGGAAATGTCAGATGAAGCTCTAACAGCAAAATTCACATGCCAACCAAGTCTTTTGCCAGATTTGTGTGTTTGGTACTAAGACACAAGTGTGTCGTGTCAAATGGCACCACTGTACGATGTGAAGAACAGGAGGTTCAGGATCTTTGTAATCAATTTGAGTGTGTGTGTCACGTCTAGTGCAGAGTGGTGCAATGAAAATAAATATAGGCGCTTTTTTTTTGTTACCCCACTTTAAGTTTCGCAAGGTTAACTTAAGCAGGAACACAGAACTTATTTTGTAGTTGTGGAAAAGGCACATTTGTGCTGGTATTGATTTATTTATTTTTTCCTCCCCAAGAAAATAGTACCAGTATTAATTATACTCAGGTTATGAGTGCTCATGTAGAAGACTGTGCTTGTTGAGCAGACTCCAGTATAACAGACCTCTTGGTATGTCCTCTTAAAACAGAAACGGCCTTAGACTGTAGGAGTGTGCACCTCCACATTTGCCCAGACCTTCCCTCTTGTATTTTTAGAGGCAGCACTCAAGAACACTGAGATAATGCTTCCTGGAATGGTGATTGCTGCACTCCTGGCCTGCCTTTCTTTTCCTTGGTAGCTCTCAATTAAGCACTTTTTCCTGCTGTATTTTGGGCAGTAGAGCTGAAGCAGACTGTGCGTGTGTTTTTTAAAGCTTATCTTCCCTTCTGCAAGGGGAATAAAGAATGAAAATAATGCGTCTTTTATAAGTGTTGTCTGCTTTACATAACTAACCTGTTTTAAACCTGTTAGTTTTGCCTGGATAGTCAGCCTGAGTTGCAACTACAAACAAAATGAATGAAACTTCCTTTTAAATTAAAGGTTAAAAGTAATTGTTTCCTTTGTAAAACTATTGAATTACTTTTCAAATAACACATTATTAATAATAAATGTGGTGTTTCTGCCTTGGTTGTGAAATTAGATATAATAAGGATTACCAAGAACTCATTTAATGCATGTATATTGGTATATAAGGGGCATCTTTGGGGTAGTGCTGTGCAGTGTCAGTTTAGATAGACTGAACTAAAGAGATTACAAAATGTTACTTGCTAATTCTTCTTGAATTGGTCTGCTAAATTTCAGCTAGAATTACTCGTCAAATCTTATTACCTCCTGTTGAAAAGGCTGCTTGACAAGACAATGCTGAGTATCAATATGCTTTTTTTTACAGCTCATACTAAGTTTGCTGGCTGGCTGGTGCAACGAAGAATTATTGTAGTGTTGCTCATGAAGTATGAATTGAAGGATGAATTGAATCTAAAAGTCGTATGTATTGGTAATACGTTTTGTGTATATGCTCAGAATCAGAGCGATGAACATTAAGCATGTTAATTTCAGATAAATAGCTTGATCAAATAAGTTTGGGCATTTCAGGTGTAATGCCTTTCTCTTGTGCCTGCTTCTGAAGCATGTGTAATAAGCAGTTTGTCATCTTCCATAAGGCGGTATCAGATGCTGGTGTCATACCTTGATTTTGGCTGCATTTCTCTTCTGGTAGCTCGTGTTTAAGCGCTGGCAACAGCCACGACTCAGAGTGGATAGCACCTGACCTGCAGACATCTTGTCCTGCTGTTGTTCTCCTGAGCTCTGCTAATGCTGACGTCGCTACTTGTGCTGTATGCGACCGCATGGTGTCTTGTAGCAAAACTTGCTGTTTCGTCACAATTTCTCCCTCCTCGTTCAGTGTCCCACAGAGCAGTTGAGTGTATCTGCATGGCTTACACATTCTCTGCATAGATTACAGTAAACATGCTGAGTTCACCCCAGAACATAGGTTTTTAGTACAGCTGTGTCAGTACTGCAGCTAATCGTTAAATTGTGATGATTGGTCACATTTTTCCATTGATTATTTTGAACTTTTGCGTCAGTTTTATTAATTTATTGCATGGCAGGGTCAAATGTCTTGTTTTACAAACATTTTTTCAGCCTTTTCTGATTACAAATATGCTGTTTATGTAGCGTAAGTGGATTGCGATGCGAAAATGCTGTGAAATATTTACCTCTGAAATGTTAAAGGCTTAAATTTCATTCTCTTGCCGTTGTAAAACCAGCAACGCGCACTTTGTATGTAGAAAGAAGTGCACAGTTTATGCAGCTGGGAGTTGAAGTGTGCAGCAGCTTTATTCAGGATACTGACTCATCCTTGATATTTAAAAGCTATCTGTTAATGAAATACTGCCTTTTTACAATTTTAGTAGGTCCAATGTTGGAGTGTTAACCGTTAGTGTATAATGGTAATATTGTGATGCATTATATCGTGATTAGTATTGTATCATGGGGTAGTTGGTGATACGCTGTCATAGTTTTAAAGTATAGATAATATATTGGCTATCTATTATTTCAGGTAGAATGCATGGTTTTAGAAATAAATAGTATGTTGATTCTAGTAGGCCTCAAGCTTCATCTTCCTTTGTGCCTTCGACTTGTTTTCTTGTCAGTCTCGTGTAAAAATATCAGCATTAAAGCAATGTCCAATGAGTAAGAACACTGAGGATTAGCATCAGTAAATTTAGCCTTGTCTATCAACCTTGTAGGGCAGGGGTGGGCAGTCTTATCCAGAAAGGGCCGGTTTTTGGGATAACCTATAGGTTAGCTGTTCAAGCTGTTCAATTTGAATGAATTTAATGAGGAGTAAATGGCTAAATAAGACAGGTTTATTTGTGAGTCCTTAGAACTTTAATATTCAAGTTAAATTGATTGGTCGTAATGAGATGAATCTGATCGGTGATTGGGAGGTGCACAGGGGCGTGGTCTGCAATTTTTACATGGCAGTCACGCCAAATGTTACAGAATCTCAGGTCTTGCAGATTTTAGCTTGTCTGTGCCATGGATAAGTATTTAGTTGCATCGTTTTTTTTTTTTTGTAAACAAGTTTGTTTGGGGGCCTGATGGGGTAGTGAGGAGAAGCGTTCCGGTGTACCTGAGCTTTGTACTTTGGAAAATGGTGAAATAAAGGATTTATCATTCATCATCAAATGCTGAAGGATTGAAGAGTTCTGGCCCCATAGCGCCCCCGGCTGGGAACACACCTTAAAATTGAATTTTGTTTCTGATCTTCTGATCAGCTGCAGTTCCTGAGCAAGGACAGCCAAGTTGATAATCGCTGTTTTTTTTTTTTTTCTCATTTTCTGTTTCTTCCAGATATTTGGGAATAACGGCGTCCTGGGACGGTCCCCCCACTTGGCTGCACGTCGTCATCGTCTTTGTCACCCTTGTCACGGGCTCTGCCTTGTTGTTACAATGAGAGATGTTCGTCAGGGACTGAGCAGCCGGACGCCATGATGGAAGAGGCAGCATGTCACCTGCCAACGCTGTGGATCCACTAGCTGGCAGCTTGGGCGTGTGAGTGTGTGTGTGTGCGTGCGTGTGTGAGTGCGTGGGTGTATGTGGCTCTGTGGCTGTCCAGGGCATGCTTGCACACACACGGACGTAACCTGCCTGCTTCGGCGGGAGTCATGTTTCTCTGAACCGGAAATCTGGGAATCGCAGGAACGACGGGAGAAGGAAGAACCTCCTTTGTAGGAGTGAGGAGAATAGGAGACGATTCGTCAAGAAGTTCCTGGTGCTCCTGCAACTGTCGCCGCAGGTTTTTAAAACATTTTAAAACGACGACTACATGCGTATGCATGTCTGAGAAACCTCCTCTGTCTCATCCAGTACACCCTCCCTCTGCCTCAGTGGCCCGTAAGTTGTTTTGGCAGCTCTGATTGGCCTGGCAGCAGCGTAACCGTGGAGAAGCCTGGGTATCACAAGCTTATGGATTTTGATAAGAGAGGAGGGAAGGGAGAGGCAGAGGAAGGGAAGAGGATGTCCAAGACGGGCGGGGGCGGGAGCAGGACTGCGCATGGGGGCCGGAGTGCGGGGGCCAACTCTGGGGTGCTCATGGTCGGCCCCAACTTTCGCGTGGGGAAAAAGATCGGCTGCGGCAACTTCGGGGAGCTGCGCTTGGGGAAGAACCTCTACACCAACGAATACGTGGCCATCAAACTGGTAAGGCTAGCCGGAGGTCGGAGGTCACCGTGGCCCTGTCCCCTTGCGCGTGGTCTCAAACTCCTTTTCTAACCAGGTTTCTGAGATTTCATTGTCATGAAATATTTTTGGTATGTGCCAAGCGGGTTTTGACCTTGATTCTGTGTGCCCCCTTTTCCAGGGTCTCTGGGTGCCTTGGTTGGTTACCCCCCCCCCTCCATGTATGTGTTCCCTCCTATGCAGAAACCCATACGCACTTACCCCTATTTCCTCTCATGAACACTCCATGTGAATCACACTCCATTCTCATTTGTTTTTAAGGGGAATGAAAGCTCATTGCCAATTAATAAACAAATAAATAAATTGCACTGCTTCACTTTTTCAGGTCGATGTTACACAGGTAAGGAGTCACCACGCATGTTGGTCAGGGAAAGGGCGATCTCAGTCGGGCCTGCGTTTGGTTTTTGAGTTGCGAGAGGGGGACTGTGGTCACCTAGCAGTTCAGAGGACAGATGCTTCCAGGTTTGCGCTTTAGAATGTTTCTGCTGGGTGAGATGTATGACATGAGGCTTCTGCAACGGCTAACTGTTCTTGTTGGTCAGAGTCTTCCTTCTCGAACCTCTGGAGTGGTGGGGCGTTTTGGTGCACTGCTGATTCTTGTTTCCTCTGAAATAACTGATTCAGCATTGGAAATGCCTGTAAAACGGATCTATGTTGCAAATATAAATGAGTTGAAGATCACAGGAGGGGAGTGTGGAATTAATTTTGTGTGCAAGTCTAAATGTGTGTACTGCTGATGTAAGATCACTACATGGGCTGTTATGTAATTGCAAATGACATTCAGTGGTTGATTTGATTTATAAATACATGCAGTGGAAGATGAGATTCAAGTAGAAGCATTATTAGGCATCTGAACTGATGGTGAACAGATGTTGGAAGTTTTAGAAGTTTATTCTAATGTGTGCAATGATTTTCTGTGTGTGTATCTATTTCTGCCACGGTTTTATTTTGCAGCTAGTGGTACAGAATAATAAACCTTGCAGGAAGTTGAATCAGTGTCCCTAATACAGCACCAGGCTTCTTCTATGAGAAGCTAAACATCGGTGTCATCTTGTGGTACCACACCATCCTCATTGAATCTCTCCATTTACACTACTGGTGAAAAGTGTTAGAGCACATCAGTTTTTCTAGTTTTATGGAAATTAATACAGGTTTAATGTCAATGTTCAGTGAAATCAAAGCTTGGAGCAAATAAGCAATAAGAAATCTTTGTTTACAAAATTGTTGACCACCTTTTGGTTAATGCCAGATGCATGTGGCATTTTTCCTACAAGGGAAATCGTATATGCCAGAAAGTTCTTCCTGACTCCTGCAGAAGTACCCGTGAATGTGTTGCACTTGTAGGTTGCTTTGCCTTCACCTTCCTGTCCCGTTCATCTCAAACCAGCTGAGGACTGTGCTGGCCTCTCCATGTTTTTATGAATACTGTTCTTTTCCTCTTATGTAGTTCTGACATACCCTGGAGGTTTGCTAGGCATTGTACTGGTTCATCCGGTATAATGATTTTAATTTCCTGTACGGTATCAATTTTTCATGTACCTCCATACCATAACATAGCTGAAACAACAGCTGTAACGCTTCAATAGGCAGCAAATTATATAATAATGTTTGCTGCTAGACATGCTATGGGTGGCTGTGCAGACTGTATTGTGCCAAGACCCCTGTTATCTCCGCGTACCCTTCTTACTGTGTGACACTTGGTTTGTTGTTGTTTTCAGAGTTCACAACTGCGTTCAAGTCGGCGTTTGTATTGTGTGTCAGCGGCAGGCTATTTGCATAACCAATAGATCAAGAAAGCATTTCAAGTCCCACCCCAAAGTACCGAAGTACCAAAGAAGTACCCAGCTGGTTTGGCACTTTTAGTACTGGAACTTTTCGTACTCGACCGGAAGTACTGTAATTAGTGCAGTGGAAAAGCGCCCGAAATGCTATCGGTAAAGCAAAATCCCTGATATGATCAATTTATCGTGGTAATTATTGAAATCATTTTGGTTAAGCAAACGTTACCAAACTAAATATATGCTTATCCATGAAACATAGTGCTATCTGGCTAAATGTACATTAATAATGTTATAAAACATGTCAGGGAAACCATTACCATGTACACAGTTATAATCAATAAAACATAAATAATTTTAAAATAATTAATAAAAACACCTCTTATTGATGTAAACACTTACTGCCACCATATGGGTGAACTGGAGAAGAAAAAAATACCATGAAATGCTATAAAAATTTTTTGGTCGTACTGCCCAGCACTTCCTGGATGTCTGACTTGGGTCATTGTCTTGCTGTAGGATGAACCCCTGACCAGCTAGACACAGACCGGAGGGCATTGCAAGGTGTGGCAAAATGCTGTCGTGACCCTGTTGGTTCAGAATGCCCATCACTCTGTGTAAATCTCTGCCTCCAGCGAAGAGCCCCAGACCATCACCCCTCCTCCTTCGTGTTTGATGTTAGTTTCACACACTGAGGAACCATACAAACACCCCTGTGTGATGAATCGGAGATTTGAAATTTGATTTAATCAACTTTCTTCCTGTCTTCAGTAGTCCACTGGCAGTGGTTCACGGCCCCGCAAGCCTTTTTCCTCATTTTGCTATTTTAACAATGGCTTTCTGTCACTTGACCTGTCAGACCTGCATTTCACAGTCTTCTCTCCACAGCTGAAAGTGAGGCTGGCTTACTTTGACCACTGTTAAGCTGTGGTTGAAGCTGTAGTCCTGTGAGGCATCTACCACGCAAGCTGGTGCCTCAAACCTGTCTTCTGATTGTGTTGTGACTTTGGGTCTACCAGATCTCTTCCTATCCGAGAATTCTCCAGTTACCATTGCCATCAGATGGTCTAGGACACTGTGCTCACTGATGCTTGGATTTTCTTTGCAGTTTCTAAATGAAAGCCCTACATATGTTGTTCCGTCTCATTTTATTTGTTAATTGCCATTATCGGAATATATTGCTTCCTGCAGTGTGGTATAGTTCAAGCAAAACTTCAGAGTTTGTAGTAACACAGTCTTACAGAAATTCCATGATACTGACAGAGGGTTTCTAAGCTCTCAACAGAAGTTGGGACATCCGGGCAAATCGATTGATTCAATTTCCAAACTTGCAAGGCTTAATTCACTGTAATAACCAAAGCATCTGTGGAAAATGCATAAAAACGTGCACACATCAGGCCCACCCCCCCAGACATCGTGCCACCCCCCCGGACATCGCTCCGCGCCTCAGGTGTCCCTACATGAGCCCCGCATCACTTAGGCATGGAGTACACTAGGGACTGATCACACGCCACATTCATTTTCCTCCATTCTGACTCCCAACTACTCGATCATCTGTGTTGAGTTGAGATATATTCCCTTGCCTGTTTTCCTGTGCATTTACGATTAATGTCTCTGTTTCAGCCTTTAAAATCCTCCAAACATATTTCACCCCATAAATTTACTGTGGATTTACCAGGTGAAAATAGTTATGAATCCACCTTTTTACCTGGCTTTGTCTCTTCATTTTATCCCTGATTTGTACAGTTACATGCATGTGTCATTATAGCATTTTGCAGGTAGTGGTACAGCTGGTCCCCTAAAATTTTACTAAGGTTCAAAACAGCTATAAAATTGTACATCATCTTATATGAACCTTCCCCCCTTCCTGTTTTAACCCTAATTCTGGTGGTATTTGGTTCATTTCCCATTTTCTGCAATTTGTCATTTGTCAGGCTCTTCCCTCTCTCTCTGTGTTTGTGTGTGTGTGTGTGTGTGTATGTATATATGCAAAGAATATAGACAGACATTTTTTTTATTTAATTTTTTTTTGTAAAGTTTATGTGGCCAGTAGTTGCATCAGATCAGTTCACTGTCTGATTGCAGATGTCTGCTGGGTTACAAGCACCCTGACCGGGATACGAGTGCTGCTGCTTCAGACAACCAACTTGGGGTTTGCGTACGACGCCACACAGTCAGTGTGTGTGTTTTTCTTTTAATAAAAAAACTTAATTTCCTGCTTTCATCTGGAAATGTCTAGGGCACAGTTTCTTAGGTTCTGGACAGTAGTATCTGCAGCTTCCATGTATTGTGAAGTAATTTTTCCTACTTTTGTGCCTGTTTGTAATTAGATGAAATCATCTGGCCTGTACTGTCAGTGTGACAATGAAGTGATGAGTGAATTGACTTTATATAGTAATCGCGTCTCCTAAAACCAGGGCAAGGTTTAATCGGCGGGGAGACTCAGCAGAAGTGAAGAGTCATCATGGTGTTTTTAGGATTGGTCGTCATGGATACTTTGGTCAGCTCTTACACGAGAACAAGACAAATCTCTTCACGGTGAATGCAGGCAGTTTATCATGGGTGGGAAATGTTTCCATCTTTAGTTCTGTCCAGTCATTAATGCATAATTCTTTTTGAAGGTATTACTAAACCAGCAAAAGCGTATGTGAATAGCCTTTGGAAGGCGATCTCATTATCTGCAAGTGCTTCAGTGGAAAGCTGAACTGCCATCACACATGAGCTGCTGCTCCACGTTCATACAGTGCAGGACTCGCGGTCCCCAGTGTCCTTCAGAGCTGTGGGTGCGACCGCTTCCTGTTACAGCAATCAGTCGCTCCGCCTGGGCCTGAATTTCAGACCTGAGTTGGGGACACTGTGGACATCACCCAGTGGCTGATTTCCCTGTTTGATGTCTCCCCTAAACATTTCTGTTCCTAAAACATGCAAGTTGCCCTCTTCTCTTCAATGGGTCCTGTATGGTATGTTGCCTGCAGTACCTGTTTGTACAGAGTTATTTTTGTATCAGTGGAAGCTGTTAGATACGTGCTTTTGATGTTGGGTGATCTAGCTGCCGGGGAATTCTGAGCAGAATGAATACATGCATGGATATACTGCAGTCTTTATACATTTTCAGGTCAGTTTTGTGATGTTGGCCTCATGCCACTGTTATACTGAGACCTTCACAGTTCCAGATCTAGAACCTTAGAACCCATTTTCCCGCTCTAATGATAGACAGAACATGTCACGAAAGACCGAAAGAGGCTGACCTCTTTAATAACTGCATCAGAATCTTTAGATCCATTTTAGATATACTTTAAAAATGGCTTAATAGCTTAAGATAGAAATGGTTAGGAAATGCATGTATATTTTAGAGGTGGTTTTATTTGGTTTTGTCATAGTAATGAAAATGTATTAAATGTATATGAATGACCTGCTAGCATATCTGAAAACCTTTTGATAACCATGAAAGCTCAAACTGAATGCTTAGAAGCTAAAATGATTAAAAAGAGTAATATTGTTAGGGGTACCGGAATATGATGATTTGAGTTGGTTTGATCTGTGATGGACTAATCATATTTAGACCTTGTCTTTTGGTCTCAAATTGCAAATGAAACGGAGAACAGGAATCATTTATAAAACCATCTTCATGCAACGGGCGACCGTCCTGTCCATGAAGTAAGCATGATTAAAAAAAGCTGAAAAGCGGTATTGCTGTAGTTAATGAAATGAAAGATATTTGATATAATGACGGAGAATAGCATGAAATAAACGAAAGGTCAAGGCGGTCAAACTCTCCCCTGCAGTTTTTATGTTGGCGATGCTTCACGTTGTAAATGTGTGACTGTTACTAGACAAGTGACCCGAATCACAGTGGCACATGAAGCCTTCGCTGTCAGGTGGGGCACCGGAGGCCTGTCATTGTCAACATTTTCCAGAAACTTAAGTCAGCAGTAGGTGTTGTAGTTAGTGTGGTAGATAATTAAAAATAATATATATTATGCTGATCTGGGACCAGTCTGCTCATCCCCATCTGCATGCTTACGTTATACAATCTACAGATATTAATGTGGGTTATTGATTTTAGTGGATTATTTTTGCTATTATTTACATATGCAACTTTTCCTAATTTTTTCAACAATATATTTTTCAATTTATATATCTGCATGCGAGGGGGTGTTTTCACGGTTGCCCTGTTTAGAATAGTGTCTGTAATATTTTGTGATCTTGCTTCGGATTCCCCCCCCTCCCCCCCGTCTCGCTCTCTCCCAGTGACACATTTCCTGTCC